>CAAKHF010017097.1:0-14587 GCA_901007745.1 Hippocampus kuda
GCTAAAAAGTTTTGACTTTGAGACGCTGAAAAGTTTCCAATTCCAAGTGGTGGCCACCGATGGTGGAAGTCCTCCACTGAGCAGCAACGTGACAGTGAAGGTGTTCATTCTGGATCAGAACGACAACGCTCCAGTCATCCTGTATCCAGTCAGCTCCAACGGTTCTGCCGAAGGGGTGGAGGAGATTCCCCGCAACCTGAAAGCAGGAGACTTGGTGACCAAAGTCCGAGCCTATGACGCCGATATCGGATATAACGGCTGGTTGCTGTTTTCGCTGCAGCAAGTCAGCGACCACAGTCTGTTTTCTTTGGACCGCTACACGGGCCAGATCCGAACACTTCGCTCCTTTACGGAGACGGACGAGGCCGAACATCGACTGCTCATCCTGGTCAAAGACAACGGCAACGTGTCGCTCTCGGCAACAGCCACTTTGATCGTCAAGCTTGTGGAGCCCAAAGAGGCTTTCGCAGCTTCTGACATCAAAAGTGCAGCAAAAGAGGACGAAGAGGACAATGTGACTTTTTATCTCATTGTCACTTTGGGCTCGGTGTCGCTCCTTTTTGTCATCAGCATCATCGTGCTGATCGCCATGCAGTGCTCCAAATCCACAGAGTACACTTCCAAATATCTGCAAGACGCCAATTATGACGGCACGCTGTGTCACAGCATCCAGTACAGATCTGGAGACAAGCGTTACATGCTAGTCGGGCCCAGAATGAGTATTGGTTCGACCGTCGTCCCGGGCAGCCACGCCAACACTCTGGTCCTCCCTGACAGGAGGCACACTTCGGGGGAGGTAAGACATAATTCAACAGTTTCCATATATATATATATATATATATATATATATATATAATATATATATAAAAATATAATTATGGCATGCAAAAGGAACCGGTGCAAAAAAGCAAAACAAACATTTCCACCTTCATTCTAATGTTTAAGGTCAAGTTCTGTGTGCACTTAATCCGCTTCTGTCATAACTTCTCAAACTGAACACATCAAATGGAATGACCGTGTTTAAAACAGTGTCTTCACAATGACTACTGTCAACCTTTTGAAATAGTGATATGAACTTTAACATGAGTGTTTGGAAGTATGGTTGTGCTAATGCAGTTGAGCTGATTTCTATGTATTTTAGAGAGAGAGATAGAGAGAGCCTTCAGCTGGCGTGCTGTGACTCACAAGTCACCCGGAGGAGACACACGGGGATTGTCCTTTTGAACATCAGCTTCGATGTTCATTCATTGCAATTTATTTCTTTCACACTATGTTACTCTTTGGCTTATAGTGCTTTAGATATTTGAAGCACTACACTCTACGGCATTCGGAAATGTCATGTTTGCCATTTTTTTAAACCCCTAAATAGGTCATGTCTTATCACATGTTTGAAATCTGTATGCTCTGCTTCTGGACTCATTCTGTGTGGAATATTGTGCGTTGCCATAGGCAACGCACAAGGAGATCCATCTATTGGAGTAGACTAGCAAACGCTCAACAGTCTTAGCAACAGCAGAGGAATAAGGCAAGGGAGGGGGTAGAGAGGAGCAGCCGATGCTGTTGGAGGAGGAGGACGAGGAGGAGGAGGAGGGGGAGGGGTGGTTTTTTGAAAGAACACAATTATATCAAATAAGCACCTTATGTTTAGGCAGCAGATGGTGTTGATAAATAAACAATAGCAAAGGCGTGGGCGCATGAGCTCATAATTAACTTTTTTTTTTTTCATGGTACTGTATTGGGATAATCATTTCTAACTAAGAAGTAGGTCAGCCTTAAAATTCCTGTGCGATGGAAAAAAAGTGCCTGAAATATTCACCCATATGAATATAAGTTGTCCTGATTTGGCTCAACAAGCAGGGGAGTCACGCTGAGCATGTTTGCGTTGGAGAAAGAGATGAAGATCAATTCAGTATTATGACATTACAAGAGCCAGTGTAAGGTTTTCACAGGTGCATATTTTGCACGTGTGTGCGTGTGCAAGGCGTCAAATGTTCGGCAGCGCAGCAGCGATGCTAAGCTGTGCCTGAACAGCAAATGCCCCGATGAGATGTATTTGATGTGATTAAAAAGGAGTGCATCGAGCAAGTGCATTGTCATGTCACTAGCTCACATTTGTCTTTACCGCTTGTTGTGAAAAGGCAACGATTGCATTTGATGGGGATACATCACAATTTCATCGACCGGCCATAGCAACCAAATGCAAGTGCTTTCTGCAGAGAATGCTCATGTCTTATTCCAGTATTATCAATGTGGTTATGTTGTGGCTTTAGGTTGCAGGGATTTAGAGTTGCATTGCATCAGTCAAAATGGCATTTTATTTTATTTGATGTCACGTAATTTTAGGTTGAATAATGTTATTATTTCTGGTTATTCAGTGTGTCACTCAAATGACATTTGGGTGGGTGGTGGGACAAATTTGCAAAAAAAAAAAAAAAAAAGGTCTGGCATATCCGATTTGTGGAATGTGGCTGACGAGGACTGAACTATTACAAAATTGTGGATGTGCAGGTGATGCTCAGACCCTTACATGCTACGGGGGTCACCAACCATATTGAAACTGAGAGCGACCTTGTGGGTACTAATTAATGTGCAGGGCTGCCAGTGTGATACACACTTCTAAAAAATACTTTTCGTCATATGTTGTTTCCAATATTTAATTGATCATATTCATACATATTTATCAATGTGAAAGCACTGATCATGTCAATAATTTCAAGGTGAAAAACAGATAAACATAAATATGCGATAACCTTTTTTATAAAAAAAAATACTCTCTGCACGTGTTCTTGGTCTGCATTCTCTTTTCATCACTTATACAACATTCCTTGAAAATCACAATGTCCCATCACTGGTGAGCTATTCTTAGAACAGACCCGTAAACTACCCCATTTGGTGCCCGCAGGCACCATGTTGTTGATTCCTGTGCCGCATTACACAGTGCACTTCTGTCTCTCTCTCTCTCTCTCTCTCTCTCTCTCTCTCTCTCTCTCTCTCTTTCTTTTTTAAAAGTTATTCTAAATTCTGATCAGAGTATTGATTCGCAAAACTGTTAGTAATTAACTGTCTACTTGACACTAACGATGCTCCCAATATCCATTTGCATCATCTGTACTGCTTTGTCTGGGGGGTGTGGCTGTAGCCTCAGTGGCTTTGTCTGTCTACTTGGCTGGCCATGCAGGCAGATCTGCACAATTGCGTTTTCATGCAAACTGTCTGCCCTGGAATTATTTCCAGTGCACTGATACTTGTCTGTTGTCTTTCACAAGTGGTTGAGAGAATCTCCCTCATTAAAAGCACCTCATGGTGTCGTAAGGAGAGTGGATCAGCGGATCAGTCAGGTGGCAGACAGATATATCGAGAGATCCTTTTTCTAGTTTTTTTTTAAACATGCTTTTTTTAATAGTTTATTGCAATTCCTTACAGATATTACTTTATATTCCTCTTGATGCATTTTGCAGCTTCCTGCTTCGACTGCACTGTCTCCTTATTCCTCATCCTCCATGTTCGTATTATTCCCTTCCCCCAACCCCAGTCTACACATGCCCTCCTTTTCCCGCCTTTATCTGAATGTCCTTGGCTATACCTCTTTCTCTGTATGCCATCTTGTGTTGCCTGAACATGTCCATTCCCTTTCCTGAATCTTAAAATTGTATCAGACGCTCGAGAGCCATGTATGTTTGCGTGCCGCTATGCATCATGCCTTTAGGGCTGCGGCTGTGTGATGCTGCATGTGCTGTTGTGTGTCACTGGGGCACATTGTCTTTGATATGGCTCCAGCATGGACGCACGGCTCCGCTCACATTGGGGTCAGCAACAACAGTGATGTTAATCTAATTTACACACACAGTAGGGTGTAGCACAAACACCAACTATCTTTCGGTCTTTGACACACACATCCACATGCAATCTCTCTCACACACACACATACACAGCAGCCGCTTAGACTGGCAGAGACTCTGACATCGCCTTTGGACTAGAGTTCGACAGAAACAAATGTTCGCCTCTTGTTTTGCTGCTCACTGTGCAGTAATTCAAAGTCATTCATGTAGATAAGCTCCCCCCTTCACTGACAATTTGACTGCGCACCTACAGTGTCTGATTGAGCATTCTGTTTGTTCTACTATATATGATGTAGTGCACTTGTACTAACAAACTACTGCAAACTACAATGACGTTAATAAACGTATTGAAAATGAACACCTCTGACAGTGTCAGTCAAAATTGAGCAATATTATCGATGTAAAGGCAGAATTTGTGTGTCGTTATGAAGGTGCAGCTCAACGAATTGGCATATTATAGAAAAGTGGTTCAATTTCAATCGTGAAAGGCTTATTATATAGTTTGAGTTTTTTCAGTTTTCAGCCCTGCGATTGGCTGGCAACCGGTTCAGGGTGTCCCCCGCCAACTGCCCGAATACAGCTGGGATAGGCTCCAGCACCCCCCGCGACCCTCGTGAGGATCAAGCGGATCAGAAAATGGATGGATGGATACTCTGAAATTATTGATTCGTTATCTTTTGAAACAGGGTTTCATAATGAGGAAACTTTTTTTCAATGTAATTTTATATCGTACATACATTTTGAAGTTTGAAGTACATTGACCACAGTCATTTCCCTATTCAAAATCATTTGGATTCCTATTTGACACAGTACTCTAATTTCTTTATTACGAATCTTGATTTTATGTCGTCTTAAAGCTATAACTGTGACCCATAAAAAAATATAGTTTTTTTTAATATTCCTTTCTGCATGTAGTGAATCTATATATGAGCTTCACTTTTGAGTTGAACCACTAAAATTACTGAAATAAATTCAGGTTTCCAAGATATTCAAATGCATTGAGAGGTATCAATTGTGTAATGTGGAATGAGTGGAAAAGTCTGTAATGAATTACATCAGGATGTGACAATTGACAGTCACAAAGATTACCGTAATACTTACCTCTGACATTTATAATCACTAATCACATACAGTTCATGTTGCCCATGATGCTCTGAGTTCATCATATTCATTCTCAGCGCAAGTCTACCACAAAGCGCAATCTAACTGTCCGCATGGGTGGAGTTTTCTTTCTTTCAGTACTTTGCTAGACTGTGCACAAGTAGAATTGGACGTAACAGTACGTTTGTGCCGCTGTGTGACGTTTTGGAATTGAACGTAGTCTTTTGCTGCCCAATCGTAGAGACACCTCCTTCATTTGCATTAAAATCAGGCCAGTGGGAGTGCATGCATGTTTGACATTGCAAAAACAGAAATAGACTCACTATGAGATGCCATGCATGACATTGACAGGTAAAATGCAAGATCTCCCTTGCGGGGCATGCCCAATAGTGGGCCGCGCCTATGACATGAGCAATTAGAAACTGCTTTGCACCCATGGCCATACGGTGCGGCGTAAGGCCTAGTGAGGCGTAACACCTAGTGAGGCATATCATGGTCCCAAAAACAATTGAGTATCCTTTCTCTGGCACCAAATTTAACACGTGCCCGTTTTTATGCCGAGAGCACGAGCGCCTGTTTAACGAAATAGGACCCCATGTGTTCTTTATGAGTCGAGGAGAGGAATGCTGCAACAGGTCATGTGTCATCATATTTGATTACACTTACCTCTAAAAGATCCACATTGGTTATTCATTTGTTATTTATACTTTTTAGGCCTAAAAAAACAAACATCTAAACATCAAATAAAAGTGAGAATGACGAATGATCTCTTGCACAATAATAAGCAGTGTTCCCTCCCTCTCAAGCTATTTACAAAAGGTGGAAGCCCGTGGTGATGGCAGGATGAAACAAAATGTGCTAAATGGATAAAAATGGTGTGGTAGTAATTTACAAATAAAATTTGTAATCCGTTTGTGAAAGAGAGAGTCCCTTACAAAAGTACAATAATTGTAAGCTGGTATCTAATACTTGAACACCTTGTAGTGATGTAGTTGTTACATAGTTTGGTTTATAGGTATGTGGTAGATGGATATATATAGTGCTGTTGCATGAGGTTTTTTTTTTCACCCTTGTCCCTGTGTGTTACCAAGGCAAAGTGAGAGTCAGTGGGGCAAAGTGAGTAAGTGTGGGCTGCGCTCACAGCTCGAGGCCAAGGCTCCCTGGCACGGCTCCTTTTGCTCCCGTCATTTGTCCCAGAACAGACATGGCTGGTTCATAGCCATGTGTGGCTTCCATGCAATTTGGCGCTGCACTTGTCAGTAATATGGGTCAAACCTGATTCCTCCATATTGATATCAATAGGACACTTTATGCACCATCAGGATTTATCTATGGTATTTTGTGTTAACCACCCAGGATGCATCACTTTCTGTCTCCGAACTGCGCCTTTCATGCAGAATTTTACATGAGCGTGTCTGACCACCCTTTCTCCCCTCCGCTGCCCGTTATATAAGCCCTCAGTTTCATTGTGTCGCACTTCATTGACTCATGACTGTGGAAGAGTGCTATATGTTTCGACCTTGCCACTTGCTTTGCACACTCACGCACATGGAGGACGTTCTCTTGGGGATAAGCTTGCTTTATTTCTAAGTGCATCATATAAACATTATTCCTTTTACTATCGTTATTAGTAGAAGGCCTATAGTAGTAGGAGTAGGACTGGTGGTGGTCGTCGTAGTAGTAAAATATAACAGGTGCTTGATTTCCTTGCCTACTGCAGCTATTCCCGTGCTATCCTTTTTTCTTTTCTTTTTTTTTTTTTTGAATTAACAGATTAGAACAGATGGCGATGCACTGCTCTTGCTTGGCATCCGTGTTCATACAGCCACAACATCTGCTGCAGTGCTTAGGTCACCGCTGCAGGCCTGGAGGATTGAACTGACGGAGGGGTTAGCGAAAGGCTCCCTGCAACTCAGCCATATAGTGTGGAAGGAGTTGGGCAAAAGAAAGCGCAACTGGCTCTTACCTTATTCTTACAATCCAAGGGAGGGAAAACAACACGAGGCATGGCCTTTAGTGTTGTGATGTCTGATCCAGTGAATGTCGAAGTGAAGGAAATGTGTGGTCAGCTGTTTGGAGAGAGGATGCTGTTCGAAGAGGACTGCCTTCTTAGCATAGTATCCTTGCACTGCTCACTGTGGGGTATTTGGGGTGGGCATAAGGCCACAGTGTCCTCACACTTGTGACGAGGACCGTATGCTGTATGTATTTTTGACTGTGCATCAATCGGATCAGATCACTGTGAGAGGGACTCAGACTATTGACTGCAGGCGTTGTCCTCTGTTTGGCACCATAGACTGTAATTAATGGTCCTTATAGTGTCGTGGGTACTTGCATGGATTTATCTGAACCATTTCCTCCTTTTGTGACTGTGTTGCTGGTCGAATAGTATTATTTAGAAAGGGTTATTGCTCACATGTAAAAGTTGAGCCACAAACCTAAAACTGTCAACTCTTTGTGTTTCTCGTTGAGATGGCTTGCCAGCAACAGCTATGTTTTTATTTTTTATGTTTTCACCATCACTGTGTGAAAAGTGATGAAAGACTATGCTGTGTTGATGTGTTTGACTTAAATGCTTTTTGATGACAAATTTGAATGTGGCATACTGTATATATATATATATATTTAAGGATTTTTTTTTCATGCGCATCAACCAAAAAGCCAAACTTTTTTTTTTTTTTTGATTCAATGTTAGCTCAAGGTTTTCAGCTAACAGCAATCCACACTGGAAAAGAGGCCAGGAATAAATAAATGCAATAAAATCTGCGGTGTCTCCAGAATGTACAGGGAGTCACTTAACTCCCAGCTGTTCGGACGTGTCGTCTGTTTTTAGTCAGATGTTACGATTTCAAGAAGTATTATGATTAGAACGAGAGGAATGCTATTCCTGGCCATCTTTGTGAGTGTAAACCTGCAGTGAGCAGCTGTGTATGATGGATGAGTCATCTTAGTGCCACATGTGGATGTTTTTTTTTTTTCTCCATATCTGTTTATTTTTAGGTGGGCCATCTGTCAGAATTTTTTTTTATTGATTTTTTTTTTAAATAAAAACAGTAACATGTTTATTTTAGCTTCGTGATTGTGAAGTAGCATTAAATGTTGATAATGCCCCACACACTTTATTTCTTTATTTTACTCATGAAAGTGCATGTTTACTGCCATCTTGTATTGTGGGTGCAGTGTATGATTAAAACAATGAACGAGGGTGTGTACAGCAAATGTGAATGCGGTAGCATCACTCACATCCCACTCTCTCCTCCCACTCTCTCCTCTTACTCCCACTCCCACGTCTCGCTTCCAGTGGCTTTGTTCTCGACCCTACTCTTTCCCAGCCTCGATTGCCGTCCATCTTGTCTTTGCCTCAAACTGGATTATTTTACCCAGCCATCTTGCCCATCCATTTATCCAAACACACAGAGAGTAGAATTATTTCCTTGTCATCTCCCTCCTAGATTTCACATATGCCCCCTCCTGTCTGCTTGTATGAAATGCAGAAGCAAAAGGTTGCTGTCAACAAGCTCGTTTGATGTGATTTTTTTCCTTCGAAACGGGTCTTTATTATTTTATGTTGCTTCGTCCAGTCGTTTCATAATAGAGAATATTCTAATGAAGTGACCACTCGCAAATTTGCCCTCTTAATCCATCATGCCCCCGAATGCTATTTCTGGTCTGTGGCAGCCTCTTGTCTGTACAGTGTGCCCTCCTTTTAGAGGAAGCGCAGCTGTAAATACTGCTTCAAGACTCGTGTCGTATTTTCTTTCTTCGGCATCTTTGACAATGTGGGGGACATTTTTCAATGTATATGTTTTATATGTCTGACATTAATTATTTCTTTAAAAAAAAGAAAAAGACAAAAATAACAGGAATAGCCTAACCATAAATTTAAGGACATCATTTTTATTTACTAGGATGTATATGTATATGTATCTATCTATATCTATCTATCTATATCTCTTATATATAGATATAATATGTATGTGTGTGTGTGATCTAAATGTGACATTTATACCATGCACTACTTAATTTCAGCAATTTATGCTTATTTATAGTTGCAGTGTATCTTTGAAAAAGACCAATCCGTGTTATAATATAACCCTTGTTCTTGGTGAAGGACTGTTGTTCATATTGTCTACGCAATATTCAGTATGCGCATCCACAAGATGAGACCCTTCTTTTCTTACGTGGAACTATTTTTACGTAAAAATAACAGTAGTAAGCAGCATGGGGTATGTGACCAAAAATACTGTCATGCTAATTGGCACGATGATGCGGTTATCAAGTCTAATTTAAAGCCCACTGGAGTGCAGCAGACCAATTATGAAATTGCTCTCGTTAGCTCCTGCACCTGCCATAACATTAGGAACCCCTGCACAAAACATCAATAATTGTATCAAGCATTTACAATGACAATACTGCTCATTTTGATTGACATTTTCAGAGCCATGTTAATTTAACAATATGTGTGGGATTTTGTTTTAGTGTGCAGGCAGAAGGTTATCTGAACCTTAGCTGGATGCTTCATTACATTCTTCCTTACTGACACCTTGGAAAACTGGCGTGATAAGCAAATGATTTCTGTATGATGTCACAATGGAAATTGTCTCTGAACAATTGAATCATTCATTTCTACTGAAAATTTTTAATTTGTATTTGATGGTTCTCCTTGTAACTAAAAGTCTGTTACACACCAAGCCGACCGTCATCTGCATGTTGGGACGGTTGTGTTTCATGATTGGAGGCACTCAATGTATGTTGTATCTGTACCGGTATGTGTTCTTTTGGTGACGAGCAGTGTTTGTGTTTGCGTGAAATACACTGTCTAAAATTTGGGCCAAAAGTTTCAACCTTGGTTTCCTCAGACCATTGCAAAATCTCCCAAACACATGTGAACTTGTTATGGTCCAGTGAAACCAAGGCTGAACATTTTGGCCTAAATATTGAAAGGTGTGTTTGACATAAACACAGCACTGCTCCTTAACAAAAGAATACATGGTCATACCTACATTCAAGCAAGCATGATGGTGGCAATATCATGTTGTGTGACTGTTTTTTTTTCTTTTTTTACCTTACCTTAGACATGGTGGAGGGAATTATAAAGACTTATAAATAGCATTCAATGCTACTACTGTAGAAAAATGTCAGGAAAAGCCCAGTAGAACAATTGAAATGTATTTGAGGCATTTTAAATGGCAGCAGATGTGTGGTGACTACCATTTGACATGAGCTTGAATATGATTGGTTTATTCAGAACGTGGCCAAATCCAGTTGTCAAAGCGTGCGCACACTTTGTGCAAGCATCTTGTTTCATTGTACATTTTTACTTCTGCTCTCGAAAGTTTCTTTTTTCCATCAGTTGAATTGGACATGTCATAAGTCGAAACAACAGTCGGAAAAAAAAAAAAGTTTGGCAATTATTTATATTAGTCTAACTTTTTCATATCAGAAACATAATGCATTTGAACAGGGGTTTGTAGACTGTTTTATCCACTGTATGTAGGTATGTATATATGCATGCATGCTTGTATAGTATTAATGCGTGTATGCAAGGTTTTTAAGATACGTGCATAACGTAAGTGCTCTCTTGCTCTTTTTTTATTTTATTTTACAGTCTAAATCATTTTACATTTTCCTCTCGCAATTAGAGGAGAATATGCGATACTAGTACAATGCAATATAGGCCTGCAAGGGTCGTAGTATGGAAATATGTATTTATCTAAAAGACTGATGTTTTAAAACAAACAAACAAAATGTCCAGAACCCTTCACACTTGGCAGAAGAAAACAACTGAACCCCACATATTACTGGTGTTCTTAACTTTTCGTACCAAACTTCAATTTTCAACTTCCTGTCTATTCTGCCACTGATGTCAATATTCCAGTTTGTCCTACATGGATTAAGGCCTCTGTAAAGAGTGTCAAGTATTAATTCTCCTGATACTCCTCTAATACGATTAGGTGGAATCATCTTAATGATGCCACGAAGAGTAGCTTAAAGAAGGCAGCAGAAAGTGAAACTAAATGTGTCACTCACACAATTTTGTGGTTGTCGTATTGTGTTTAATTCTATCTTCTTGTGGATGGTTTTATCGGTAATTCCTTTTATTTGTAGCTAATAAATTGCCAACTGGGTACATTACCCTGTAGACACAAGTAATTCTTCATTACACATGCAAATACTGCGCTGCATGCACTCATGGGAATCTGCTGTCCTTCCAGCTATTTACGTTTTGATGCTATTGAGATAGGACGCTGTATAGTGCTGGTTGACCTGACAGTTCATGAGAATGAATGAAATACACATCACAATACGGTGGTCGTTTTCTGGTGGAAAGTGGAGCAACTTCAAAAAAAAAAAAAAGAAAAAAAAAAGAACATTCCAGCCTGCACTTCCAACATCAGGCTCTCGACAGGCCAGCACTCTCCTCTATTATTCAAAGTCATTCCCTCAATATTTTTTTTAAAGGAACTGGGCCAAGCCTGAGCACATGCAGCAGGTCTGCTCCTCCATTGCCCTTCACATGCATGCTGTGCTGGTGGGCGAACATTCGGTTCAGCATGACTAATAAGAAATAAAAATAGACATGACACAATGCTTATACATGTGTGATAGTATAGAAATAAATACATTGTGCATCACGTGTGTAATGCGGAAGAAATGCAGGAAATAAAAAGATCAATCTGAAAAAAAAAAACCTTAACTGTGCAGCATTTGCCTTTATGAAATCCTCTATGAATGAGGCATTTTGTTCTCCTACTGCAGTGCATCGCTCCATCTTCCCTTTGATTTCTTACACCGGATGATGTTTGCAAGCTTTGTTTAATGCAGTCCCCTTCCCAGCGTTTTCATTTCCTGAAAACACAGTGAATGGGAATCAGTTATCAAGGCTGCGGGAGTGTCTGTGCCACATACACTTCGTCCTCTGTGTGTGAGAATGCAAATCTATCAGATCGCCCAGTCTGAGCATGAGGAAAGAGGAGAAAAGGGGGTACGCGCCCTCTTGTGGCAAAAAAGCAGAACATAATGTCCTCAGTACGTCAATACAGTCAATTATTTAGCTGGTAACTGCACTCCGAAAGTGGTGGTGTATTCACTGATTTCACTATTGAGTTCATGTGTCTGTATTGATCCGTGGATAGTCGTCCCATTTTCCCCCCACTCATAACTGTTTGGTTGGTCCACACCCTCTTCCTCTGATGAACCATTTGATTGTCAAATCTAGGTTATCCATGATTGACTATAGAGCCAGATTTACTCCTAATCCCAGAAAAATGGTTTAGTTCTGCCTGCATCTCTCATTCTTTGTGTGGGTGCACGAAGCATATAAAAGGTGGGCAGAAGGTATTCAATGGATGTATCAGCAGTAAATAAAACATGTCGTTATGTATGATGTTGGAAAAAATATGCAATTATTTGTCATTGACAACATATTCTTTGCCTTTTTCCTCACAAAGAAAGGGCCAGAGGAGGGGCAGGAAGTAGGGAGTGGCACTGATGGAGGCTTGCATCTGTGTTGCCATGGTTACAAGAGAGGAGCTAGTGAATCAATTACGGCTGCTCCCAGTGGAAACAGATCTGTCGGACGCCGCTTTTGTCGCTAGGTGCAATGATGAACCAATCAGGAGGGTCCACGGCTGTCCGAAGCTAGCCAATTGGATGATGTTTTTCTCTTTTACTCTCCTGTTTATATTGTATGTCTGGCTTTTTGGGCAGATGTGATTTGTTGCAAAGTGAATCCATGAGTGTAAAACTTGTCGCATATGGTTTGCTACTTTGGAATGTTGAAGAAAGGCACCAAATGAATGCATCCCCTGCACATGCGTACATCACATTTCTCTCTGTATGGTGTCTCTCAAGCCACATTCATATCTTTATATTGTGTCAGCACCTACAATGTTGCCAAAGCGTCACATCAGATGCATGCTTGTCTTTAACACGGAGCAAGGAAAATTTGAAGCCTACAAAGTGAGAGTAAGAAAACTCTCCTCTCATGACACATGCTGCCAAGAACACGTCACCATCAACAATCGCCTTCTGCTCTTCCTGCCTGTTGTTTTACAGTAGAGTAACTAATTAAGTAATTTGGGGGAATTGCACCATTGCTTTCCAAATGAGTGAACAATGTGGTTGTGTGTCTATTTCAGCGGTGTGTATGTGTGGGGTGGAGGCATACTCCATATTGCCCTGTCCTAGCTCATGTTTTTGCTGGATGCTTCCCTGTCCTACTTTTCCAACCAATGGAGGGAGTGCAGATTTGGAAATACATGATTTAAAATGGATTTCTTCCCTCTTCTTTGTGATATTTTATATTTTAACACATGTAGTTCTTTATGTGCAGAGGGGCTAGCCATTGAGTAATCATGTGTGCTGCTGCTCAACATCCACCTCTAAATAGAATGTTAAATATTGTATACCGTCCTTTCTCTCTCTCTCTCGCTCTATCTCTATCTATCTCTATCTCTATCTCTATCTCTCCCTGGCTCTCTCTATCTGTTTTTCTCACTCACACACACACACACACACACACACACACACACACACTCGTAAATATGATTGTCAAAGCTCCAAAGGCATTTCAGGAGCCAGATTGATGTTGAAACTTTTCTTTGGAATGATGTCACACTTAATGATGCCTATGATTCTGATTATGAATATGCATTTGTAAGTATTCACCTCTGCTCTCGATGTATTTCTTGTGCCATGAATGCATGTGTGCATTTGGCAGTGGCCCGAGCAGTTCATGTTAAAACAATACAATTCTCAAGCCTTTTCAGGCACCTCAGAGCTAATTTTTTCATCCTTCTGTCCATTTTCAACACCGCTTATCCTGAAGAGGGTCGCCAGGGGTTGCTGCAGCCTGTCCCAACTGACTTTGGGTGGAAGGCAGACTGCCTGAACTGGTCGCCAGCCAGTCACAGGGCACAAAAAGAGCCAAACGACCATTTACAGCCACATCCACACAGTCACTGAGTGGGAACCGATCCCACGCTGCCCGCAGACAAGTCAAGCGAGTTTACCACTACACAATCAGCAACTCAGTTACTTTTTAAGAATGTAAAAAAATTAATAAAATAGGGGGTAAAGACATGTACGTGAGATGTTTGGCAGAACATGATATATTGTGAGTGTTGCATCACATGGTGCAAGTGTGCAGTTTACTGGGAGGCAGTGGGGGTGGTCTTCAGAGCCTTGGCCCAGCAAGGGCACTGTGGGCTGTGCAGGGGCTGATTAAAAAGGTCAGGCTTTCTTCTGAGTGGTGTGGGGGGTGGGGGGTCGTAAAGGAGAGGAAGCTGCTGCAGCTGAATTGTCATCGTGAATATGTTGTAGCAGTGCACTATTAGCGATGCATGAACAATCCAGATGCAACTGTTGGCAGACTAATTCACACCAGAGGATGCTTTGTTTGCTTTGGTGTACATGTGTGTGTGTACTTGAGGCCTGATTTGGTTTGATTCATTCAACGAAAGCGGTCTCCATCAAGGTAAGTTGATGAATATTTCAGAAGTAGGTCAAAAAAAATCCTGTGTGTTTCATTAAATATACGCATGGGCTCTTGCTCATGTATATCTGTGTGCAAACATGCATCATGTCTGTGCTGGGGATGGCGTTACTATGGAGATGTAAAGGGGAGTGAAGAAAGGAGGGAGGGG
>CAAKHF010017101.1:8741-21425 GCA_901007745.1 Hippocampus kuda
CATAACACACACACACACACACACACACACACACACACACACACACACACACACACACACACACACACAAAATGGCAACTATGGCCGCTAAAAATCATCCTTATCCAAAGCAGTAGTATTCATCCGATTGCACGCTCAGTTTCACCGGCGATTTGCAGAAGGCGTCGCCGTCTATTACGGATTTATCAACAAAGCAGTCCAGGTTGGTTGGCGAAAGGTCTTCCCGGAGGTCCTCGGCCAGCGTGTCCAGGTAGCTGCCCACCGACAGCGCATCCAGTTCATCGCTGTTAGCGTCGTTCAGGCTGCTAAGGCTACCTGGCAGCGAGGCACCGTCCTGGCTGTCCGACAGGCTGTACAAGCTGCCCGTCAGGCTGCCGTCTTGGCTGACCGTGTCGCCTTTGTCGTCCATCACCCAGCGGATGGATTCGATGCCCTCGTTGATGGACATGAGCTGCTGCATCAGGTCCACGTCGATGGCACGCAGGTTCGCCTGTGTTGCACGGGGGGGTGGGGGGGGAGTTTAAACAGTTTGTTCGCTTGGGAGTCAATGTCAAAAGATGACAAGCAAAATGAATTAAAATGAATTCTGGGAGGCTGTTGGAATGCCCAAATATATGAATTTAAAAAAATAAGTACCTGGGTATATTTGTAATAATAGAGAAGAAAAAAAATGTTGAATTAAATCTCTGGGACAATGGAAACGGTCACTTCGAACCCAAATGGCAAACTTCCTGCATCTTTTCAGTTGTAGCCTGGAGGATTTTTGTGGGTCAATTTGTGATTGACACGCCTGCCAAACGGGTTGCTGGCGCTGAGAAACAATTAGAGACTCTTGAAAAGAGACCAAAAAAAACAAAGGTGCAGCCAGGAAATAGACAGTATCCTGGATTTGGACTCGACTGAATACAAACAGGTCATGTTTGCTGTCATATCGACCAAGGATATCAGCTCAAATCCAAGTTTTGAAAGCCATCTGCCTCAGGGGCCGAATACTTTTTGTGGCCTTGAACAACACCTGGGCTTTATCGAGCTTGAATAAAGTTGCTATTGGCTCATGAATCGTGCAGGAATCTTTGCATCTTGATCCCGAAACCGCAATGCAAATTGTGAGAAACGATACAAGATCGTACAGGTTAAGTTTTTTTCCCATGCCGTGTGATGTCACAATTTCTCAACTCAATAATACAAATTGAAAACTCAAACATCATTCTTATCATCAAAGTTTAATGTGCCGTTTGCGCCACTGGCCAAATTGATCTGCTTGTATCGAATCAAAAAATACTTCATGCATGAGAAGTATAGTACTAAATAAATGACTGAAACTGTGTTTTACCGTTAATGACCCCCCCCAGGGTCAATCTGACCCAGGAACATTGCTGTTCTTAAGTGGACCAGTTATACATTTTTCAGATCAAATAGACCCATTTAGATTCATGAAATGCAAAGTGTTGCATTTCGGACTTCCGGGTCATTTTGACCCAGAAACATTATTATCGCTGTCCTTAAACGAACCCACTTCACATATTGCTTGTCAAATTGATCCGTTTAAGTTAAAGACATATAAACAGTATTACATTTCTGACACAAGGGTCAATTTGACCCACAAACATTACAGTTCTTAAATAACATGCTTCATAAGCAGCATGTCTCATATGCAGCAGGTCAACTGACCTTTTAAGGATAATGATATATAAATTGTGCCTCTGCATCTGTGACAATCGTGTCAATTTGACCCAGGAAAATTATTTTCTTGCCGTCATTCGGTTCACACATATGAGATGTTGCTGTGAAGTTCGTGACATAAAAACATTGTTCTTGCATTTCTGACAGGCGGGTCAATTTGACCCAGTCAAATTATGTTATTGCTGGAATTCAGCTCACCCGCTTGAAATGTTGCAGATCAAATTGAGCAACAAGAGACAATGACATAAAAACATTCTTCTTTCATTCCTGACACCCGAGTCAATTCGACCCAGAAACACAATTGAGTAGACAGTATTCTTCTGGAGTACTTCCCATTCAGGATTTCCGTTTTTGCACTCACCATTTCTTGTTTGAGGAAAAGGAGTTTGCCCTCCAGTCGGTCAAAGTCCGCGGAATTGTGTCCGGAACGTCCCGACGTGGGGGTCGCCTTGTCGTGTCTGCTTCCCACGAGCGAGCGAACGAGACTTTCGGGAACTTTGCGTCCCAACTTGGTCTCCAAGTCCTTCAAATCGGGCAACGGGGAGCCACCTTCGTCCATGACAAGTCGACTCGCTCAGCGAAACACTCAAAATGCGTTGTTCAGGACGAAAATTGCCGTTTGCGTTGCGTGTGGAGTTGTACGCTAGTGAGTGGCGTGTGTGACTTCATTCATGCTCACGGCAACAAGTGAGTGGAAATGTTGGAGAGTCCTACCATTGAAGAGGTCTGCTACCGTCCGTCTGAGTCGTCCTCCCCGCAGGCTATCTTCCCGCCTGCCTGCCTCCCTCCCTCCTTCCGCCCTCTTGTCTTTGAAATCCGACACCGCACAGGTGTAGCGAGCCGGTGACGTCACACGTCGTTAACCGAAACTTCCGTGTGCAGTTCAAGTCACGCGTTTCCCACGACGAATGCTATTTTTGAAAATTTTCTTTTTATTTTGGTCATGTTTTTAGGACCAAAAAGTAATTTTTAAAAAGACACGTTCAATTTGATTCGTTCAGCTCACTCTATTTCTAAAAAAGTACTTTCAATTTTAATTCACTGTGTAACAATACGCATTATTGCCCAAAACGAACTAATGAACTAACGAACTAACGAACTAACTAACTAACTAACGAACTAACTAACTAACTAACTAACTAACTAACTAACTAACTAACTAACTAACTAACTAACTAACTAACTAACTAACTAACTAACTAACTAACTAGCTAACTAAATAAATAAATAAATAAAAAATCCTTTGATAATGACTTGATTAAAATGATTGATACATGCAGGAATGTTTAAAAGAAACAGTTCTTAAACGTTAATTATATCTTAACGGTATCGGGCAGTGGTTCTTTCACGAGCTACACACACTTTGAGAATCACTGCTGCTCTCTATGTGTCATGTGCATGGCTCATGATTCTTTTTTTAAAATAAAATACAGCAGATGCATAGGAAGCTACATTTAATTAAATTCTGTACTTTTAGTATTTCTCTAAATCAATGTAAATGTTCCAGTTCTTGCTCTGTAGTCGTGTTAGCTGCCATGCTAACTGGAGAAAACCAAAATGATACATTTCAAGCATAATTTCTGCTATTTAAAGTCGGAACATGCTTTTAAATATACAAGGAGGACGTTCACAAAATCATGCTCAAAAAAATCAGCTTAAAACATGTTTTATTTGTTTTCTTTCCTTTTTTAATTACTCAACAAGAAGCAGGGACAAAAAAAACATTTTAAATGTACTCAAGAGCTATTTGGTATTTTCAATAAAATTCAGGTATCACTTTTACAACAGCTACACTTGCATTTTACCTCAGGGCAACTATAATTTCCACAACAATTACATGTTTCAGGGTTTTTTTAAATTTTTATTATATTTTTTATTTTTTGTGGGACGTGATAATTTCCTCCAATTCAGAAACAACCCAGGTTCAAATTCAAGATTTGTTAAAAAGAGGTCATTAGCCTGCTCGGTACATTGATGACAGTTTAAAGTCGAAAAACAGTATTTAATGGCGACAAAACTAAAGAAAAACAATAATTTAGCAACTCAAAAACCACGGAAACGCAACAATACATGCATCACATTTCCATTTGTTGGAAACAAAGGGTCTCATTCTGATCACGTCCTGTACCAGTATACTTGCGGTGATATGGCGCCCTCTGCGGACAAAGTAGTGCCATTACCAATGTTTGACGCCAGTTTTCGAAACAAAATCAAAAATAAATGAAATATCGTGTTAATGAGAGGCTATTGATGTCTTTAATTTCTGCTGAAATGGTTTTAAAAACAATTATTTTCTCTTATCACTTTACATGACGAAAATAGCGATGTTGCCTTCATCTTCATTTTTTCAAGAATTAATTTATGACTGTAATTATACTGTACAGTATACACATTTGCACATTGCCTGTTTCTGTTTTTGTCTACTTGCACTAATTTAAAAAAAATAAAACGTAGGTTCCTAGCTACTCAATACTTGATTAGTTTTTTCTTCAATGTATCGCTGTCCTGTGAAACACGGGTATGTCCATTTTTGTCAACAAAACAAAACATGAATGGAATGTCCATAACGCATGAATGTCTAGCTATCCATTATCTGATCCACTTATCCTCGCGAGAGTCGGGTTTGTGGTGGAGCCTATGCCACCTGCCTTCAGGTAGCAGGCGTGGTGCACCTTGAACTGCTTGCCAGCCAATCGCAGGGCACACATAGAGAAACAACCATTCACATTCACACTCACAGTCATGCCGAGGGAAGATTTAGATTATTCCATTAACATGCCTTGCATGTTTTCAGAACGTGGGAGGAAACCAGACTACCCTGCCAAAACCAACTCAAGCAGACAGAGAACATGCAAACTGCACACAGGAAGAACGGGGCCAGATTCGAACCCACAACCTCGACGCCGTGAGGTGGACGTGCTAAGCAGTCGTCCACCGTGCCACATGCAATGTTAAAAAAATGTTTGTCAGAGGACAGTGACAAATGAATATTACTCAACTAATTATTTGGATGGCTCCTTTTTAGTATTACTTGAGTCGTGTTATTTTGAATTCTTGATTAAATTTTTTTTTCCAATGGAGTGCTTGTGTTGGTTCACCTGGAAGACGATAAATCCTAAACTTTGGTTCTCCAAAGACAGAATTATTCTCCTGCATTCTGACAGTGTTCAATTAGCCTGGTTTCAAATGGTCTTAAAGTTAAAGTAATAGATTATGAGGCACGTGGGTGAGGCCTGAGCTCAGAGGGCTGACTGGCTTTTGCCGTCGTCGTATCGCTGGTACTGATCCCCAAGCAGCGGCTGGAATCCCTCCACCTTACGGGACCTGGTGCGTACGGCACAAGTGGTGGCCACGAAGATGGCGCCGACAACCACCAGGGCGGCGATGATGCCCATCGTGATCATTTCAGTCAGCGTGAAAGGTTGACCTTGAGAAAAAGCTGGGCTCAGAACAGCAGTCATAAAAATTAAGTGGCTTTTGCATACCTGGCCATTCGGCTTCGTAAGAGTAGCCGAGGTTTTCGGGGGCGGTCACGAACATCTCAGCATTGGTCACAGGAGGCCAGAAAGGAACCATATTGTAGCCCCGGTTATGACCAATCGGGGCATTTTGGTCAGGATACACAGCCGACCCTGCCAAGAATGTCCAACGTCGTCCTCGGTATTGACGAGAGAGCGCTAACTAAGCATTTCGTGTCGCCAAAACGTACCTGGGCTGTGTCTCCGCAGCCACTCGTCAAAGATAGCGTCCGTGTAGGTGTGGAGCAGGACGAAGATGGGGTCGTTGGGCGAAAGGTGGGTCTGGCCCCCGGTGCCGTTCAGGAACAAGTGGGCCAGGTTATGGAGGCTCCTTACTGCGGGGTCATAGTTCCCCTGGGGGGCACTATAGCCTAGACCCCACAAAATACAGTCTACTTTGAAACCCGAACTACTTTTTTTTTTAAACTAAATTTTAACTCACACCATTTTTATAAATGGTGATCCGACTTTAAACCTTGACCCTACTTTGACCTTTACTCTTAAAGGAACACTATTTCAGCCAGTCAGAAGCCAGAGGAAAATCTTTTGGGAACACACACACAGGCTTGACAAAGCAAAAGGTGGTGTTCCAAATCAAATCTAGGTACCGTACGTTTTTAATTTGAGCCAATCAGAAGGTGGAAAAAAAGTCATTTGCGGAAAAGGCACAGGGACTCAAATTTAATCTTTTTTTTTTTGAATGTATGACTGATTAAAATCTCTCAAGTGGAAACCCAACAAAGCAAAAAATGCCAAGGCTAAAGATGGCACCGTTTTTTTAGTTGTAACCAATCAGAAGCAATTCAATTGGGGAAAAGGCACTTGAATGGTCACACGGGTGTTTGCCAAAAGGGGGCGCTACAACCCCCAATGTGGAACCTGGAATCTTTAACAACATTCAGGCCTCTTTGCGCATTCCAGGAGTGCTTCCTGAACCTTTTCGCCAGCCCTCCATTCAAAACCGATGGAAATGCCACCAGCAGGCTCACCTTCAATGGTGTTTCTGAAGCTTTCAGAGGAAGTGGAGTAGAACGGCGCCGTATCAAAAGTGCTGACTTGCAGACAGTCGGCCACATCCTGAGGTTCCGGGAGACGCTGGACCATCGGCCTGTTGACGTTGCCCCCCGGGTTCCTTCTTATCGGAGACGTCTCGGTGCCTGCGAGGAGACGCATAATACGAGCGGAAAGTCTGGTGGTAAGGTCGGCGAGGACCAACGTAACGGCCTTACTGTTGCAGATGGTTCCCAGCGTGTCATAGTCGGCCACGCTCTCGCAGATGACCCGCCACTGAGAAAAGACGGAGTTGGGACTGAGCGAGTCGGCGTCGAAGCTGCTCCGGGCTCCCATCAGGTCATCTGTGCAAATGTCGCACGTGCTGCCGCCGATGGCAAAGTTCCAGTAGGGCAGGGCGAACGTGGGCTCTTGCAGCATGTCCTGGTGGGTTTTGTACCAAACGGAAAGCAACAGACAGGCTCAGAGACTGGTTGCAAATTAGAGGTTGGCCAATTTTTTTACTCCGAGTACACCCCGAAAAAAAGAATTTGCTCTCCAAGTAGGACACGCTAGCATATCAAAGTATTTCACTTCAAATGGAATGAACCTCAAAGTTCAAACTACGGCCTGCCATCTATTTTTCAGCGGCTGCAGCTTTTCCTACGAATCTGACACGGCGCCGCAAGGCTTGTTTAAAAAAATAAAAAAATTGAACGTGGGCAGAGTGAGAAGGAAAGGTGTCAAAGTGTCAGGGTGCATCTCTAGTCTAGTGTGGTACAGTGCAGAGGCCGCCCAAACATCTTGATAATCCTAAACTATAGGCTTCATCCCCTTAGCTGAAAGCTGTTGCTCTAAGTAGCAGTTTTCAAAAATAACAAGAAAATATAAACAATGTAGAATTATTGGCTTGCTTGTTTTCAGTGAGTTTAATAAATTAAAGTCAAAAGAATTTCAAAGCAGCCCATGCAGCCTTCCTTTTTTAGTACAGTAATCCCTCGTTTATCTCGGTTAATGGGGTCCAAAACCATCCGCGATAAATGAAAATCCGCGAAGTAGCGACCAATTAACATTTATATTTAAAAAAAAATTGCCCCACGTGGGCCTTTGCGCTTGAGCAGAGAGCACTATATATACCAAAAAAAAAATATATATATATATATATATATATATATATATATATATATATATATATATATATATATATATATATATATATATATATATATTTTTTTTATGAATGTTTGAAAATATTCGCGATGCACCGAAGCAGCGATAAACGAACCGCGAAATAGCGAGGGATCACTGTATGTGGTTTAGATGATAGATGGTTTTGGGAGAACCGCAACTGTACCTGCAGCCTTGAGAAAAAGTTTCATTACAAACCGCTGTGTCTAATTTGTTTTGAAGGCCAAACCATGAGATTTGCATGCCTAATTCAGATTTCCCTGAGTGGTGAAACCCATTTTCCGTCCCAACACATGCGAATGTGGCCCGTTGGCTTACTTGCATGTCTCGTTCCAGCTGGAGCAGGTGGTACCGGTGCCAAGTGACGAACCCGGGACCCTCGTGGGAGAAATCCACCCCTCCGAAACTGGGTTGGCCGGCGCCAAGGAAGGTCTTGCCGACGGAGTAGTAATGGCTCCACACAAAGTAGTTGTAGATGGAGATGTTCTCAAAGCGTGTGCTGTTGCCGTCAGGCCCGAGGATCTCGGCGTGGCGCCGGGTGGCGATCACGAGATCCGGGTGCACCGTGCGCTTGGCCTGGTCCAGCGCGTTGACAAAGGCTCGCTTCTCTGCGGCGTTGAGCTGCATTACATTTCTTCTCACTGGAGATATACCCGGCATGATGTCAGTTAGTCATATGTGAGTCTGTTTAATAACCATGGAATCCCACTACCCCCCACCCCCCATGTTTAAAAGTTGAAGAACATTTCAAAAGTCATCCTAACTCTGCATGTTGTACAATGGTAGACCAGAGATTCGTCATAGGGGTAATTAACAGTGTTATGGAACACTGGTATTGTGTCACATTTAGATTACCTGTAGTAATTAAATGTAAAAATAAACCTTTTTCTCAAAAACAAAATAGAATAATTTTCCCAATTAAATGAGCTTATTGATGCGATATGTTGGTGGCAAATAAGTTATTGCTTTTAGACAAAGCTATGTCCTCATTAAATGAAGCTCCTTCCCCTCTGTTAAACAGAGATGCTTTGCATTGAAATGCTAAACCTAAGCAAGAGCAAACTTATATGACAGTATGGGGCGGAACGGTGGAAAACTGGTTCACACATCAGCCTCACAGTGCAGAAGTGCAGAGTTGGATTCTGGCTCCGGCATTCCTGTGTGGAGTTTGCATGTTCTCCCCGTGCCTGTGGGGGTTTTCTCCAGGTACTCCAGTTTCCTCCCACATTCCAAAAACATGCATGGCAGGTTAACGGAACACTCTAAATTGTCCCCAGGAGTGATTGTGAGTGTGAATGGTTGTTCATCTATGTGCCCTGCGATTGGCTGGCAACGAGTTCAGGTTGTACCCTGCCTAGTGCTCAAAGACAGCTGGGACAGAGAGATAACGGCATGCAAAATAGACCAATTTTATTCAATTAGTTGACAGTATTTGATTGTCCATCTAGCTCAAACTCAAGGCCCAGGGGCCAGATTTGGCCCGCCAATTCATTTTCTGCGGCCCACAAAAGCAAATCAAACATGTCAGCTTCCATGAGGCTTACTAAAATCTCGACTAACATTTGAAATTCTCATATGTAATAAATAATAGTGAGCTATTGTAAGCATTGTCTTGTTACCAAACCCTTCATTACAGTAACTTCAACAATAGTTGAATAAACCGGTATCAGTGACTTCTTTATATGGTTTCAGTCATAACGGCCCTGGCCCACAAAGGGAAACGGTAACTAAAAGATGGCCCGCGACAAAAACGAGTTTGACACCCCTGATCTAGCTGGACCGCACAGGTGTACCGAATGTTATGTCCATGAAGCGCACTCACCCACAGACACTCTCTGGTCACAGTTGACTCCGGACCAGCCGTGTTTGCACCGTCCACAGTTGTAGCCGCTGAAATTGCCGCTGCAGCGGCACGTCCTGTTGAAGAAACGGACCGGCCAGCGCTCTCTGTCGTCCCGACCGTCGTGCGGGTACTGGGGACCGTGGGGGCGTGCATCCGCCGCGATGAACGTGCACTGGCCGCGGCCCGCGCCGGAGCCGCACGGGCCTGCGTCGAGACCCGGCGGGGACGGGCAGCACTCGCCGCTCCGGAGCCCCTCCGGGGTCACGCACTCTCTGGGGAACTGGGCTCCCACCGGAAGCGAGCCCAGCACGACCAGTAAACAGCAGCACCGCCACATTGCGTCCGAATGAGTCGCGCCCAGCTGTGCTCCCGAGTTCTCTTTTCCAGACCACCCCGCCTCAATTTGAACCACGCTCCCCGCCACCCCCAAACAAGTGAAGCGATTTTAAAGAGCAGATTAGCACATGACTACCAGGGTTTTTTTTTTTTTTCCTGCCCCTGCCCGCGTGATCCAATCACGCACGAACATCTACAGCGTTTCCTCAAGCCCCTCTCCTGTGGATTTTGTGGCATGAAAGGAAAAAGGAAAAGAAAAGTCACAAGGCTTCCTTTTAGGGTCCTATCATTCAATGCTTACTAATTTAGGTACAAATACATTGTAACCAAGTTGATTTGTCAGCTGTCTATACTTGACTTCTCACTTATGAGTCAACTTGATGACAAAATTTGAAAACAAGCAACTATGGCATTCATTAAACTTTGGGACTCCATTTGTTAGCGGTCACTCTTGAACTATTTGCAATTAAAAAGATGAAACCAAAAAAAAAAAAAGAGATCAATAATTACGTGTCAATAAAGATTCGTGCATCTAAAATGATCGTCAGGAAGTGTCCTCCTTTGGAATCATCGTATAAAGTTGTTCTCAAAGAGAAATCTTGAATTTAATTTTAATTTTGAAATTGAATAGCCCACTGAATATAAAATCATTTTATGAACTTACTTTACTGAAATATTTCCATAATGTTTCACTTACTTTAAATTTTTTTTGTTGTTTTTTTGCAAGGATGCTACTTTTAAAAATTATTTTAAATGATCATTCACCCCCTGGAGTGCCTTAGCATACCCCCAGAGGGGACACAGCCCCCAGCCTTGGGGAAAGAGGATAACAATGAACCCCACAAAATATCTCCAAAAGGCTGATAGCTAAAACCAAAATGCTCCATTCATTTCCCATTCAACACATAAGTGTACTGTTCGTATATTTATTTTAAATTGAAAATTAGTGAAGAGGCAAGTGTACCCCTTCGTTGTAGCTACTTACTTTGAATTAAACGTCAATAAGTATGAATCTAGTTTGCTTTGCCAACTTATGCTTGCTATATCGTATAATAATATGAAAACATTTTAGGACACAAAACTTCACTGACGTGCAAAAAGTCAAGTGGACAATACTCAAACTTATTTTGAAAATAAATAAACGGTCACATGAAGCCATAGGCATGTTCTTGGAGAATATAAGAAAAAAAAAAGTGAATAAGTGACCATCAAGTGTGGCTTATGAATGGTGTTTCTTCCAATGAGTCACAATAGAATAATAAAGAAATCAAGAGACAGTCCAATTAAACACTACAACTAACTCACACTGTGCCTTTTTTCCCTGTCCCCCCCCCTCCCCCAAATCAAAGGCAAGGATTATCTGAAAAGGCCGAGTCACATGGTCCCACATGACCACCACTACCCCTTCACCCGCCAGGTTTTCTTTGCGCACATGAACAAGCCACAGCACACGTGAGAGTGCGGACACAAGAGAGCTCGTCACGGGGCTTGCGGGAGGGAACCAGAATGAAATACAACTTGCACATCACTATTGTCGGATAATGGAGTTGGGAACTTCAACTGAAATATAAATCGTGTATAAAATATGATTTTGCTCACAGAATGGAAGGATATTACTCAAGGCCTGTGGGTCTGTCTGTGTTTGAGGCAGTGCATTGTTTTACCTTTTAAGTTATTTACTTCTACATATCAAAATTTGACATGAACTCACCTGAAATATTCCAGACACACTTGAGAGAATGATCTGATGAAATCAAGGTTGAACATTTTGAGACAAGTATAAATAGCAGCCATTTTAAGCAAAAATCGCCGAGCCAACAAGCCGCAAAAAGCCTCCCAGAACAACTGAAATTTGCTCAGAGGTCATCAGTGGCACTTCAATGAATGGCAAGTGTGTGCTGACTCCCATTTATCATGTGTAATTCTGAAAACAGCCACATCACGAATCAGGAGTGGGTGTCCACACTGAACCCAACCACATGATCTCATTTGTTTCTTATTACTTATTTGCCCTCTGGAAAAGGTATTTTTTTCCACCCTATTTGAGTTGTACATGTTCTCGGTCGGGCAGCCTGGTAGTCCAGTGGTTAGCACGTCGACTTCACAGTGCAGAGGTACTGGGTTTGATTCCAGCTCCGGCCTCCCTGTGTGGAGTTTGCATGTTCTCCCCGGACGTGCGTGGGTTTTCTGCGGGTACTCCAGTTTCCTCCCACATTCCAATAACATGCATGGCAGGCTGGTTGAACACTCTAAATTGTCCCTAGGTGTTAATGTGAGCGTGGATGGTTGTTCGTCTCTGTGTGCCCTGCGATTGGCTGGCAACCGATTCAGGGTGTCCCCGCCTACTGCCCGAAGTCAGCTGGGATAGGCTCCAGCACCCCCCGCGACCCTCGTGAGGATCAAGCGGTTCGGAAAATGAATAAATGAATGAATGAATGTTCTCGGTCGAAATCATGATGGTTGCTGTAATTTTTAAAAAATATCATGCACACTCACACATGCACACACTTACACACATTTATTTTATTTTATTACATATTTTATCTATACACACCCGCATCTTGTTTTAAGTGTTTACCATAGCAGTAATTTGCTATTGGATTCATTTTTTTGTACCAGCAACCATTAGATCTGATTTTATTAATCATGTATTGTAGTTTGACAACCAGTAGAGGGCAGTGATGTCCTTCCTTTTACTTTTGATTTGCACCCCAGATCTTGTTTCTATTCATTTAGAGCAGATCTTTGCATATTACCTCTTATTGCCTACATCATGGAGGTTGGGGATTTAAAAAAGCATGTCTCCTACCAATGCACCTGGGCGCCATGCAAACGTGTGCCCACGCGGACTCAACTTTGCCTAATTGGCGCATGCGCGACTTCTCCGGTGAAGGAAATTAATTGGCTTCTCAATATAGACGGACATTGATCTACGCGCCGCGCCTGCTCTCCGGATGGGAAACTTTGATAAAACTTCCATCCTGAGAACACAAAAGAGACGCCGAAGCTCCTCGGCGCTAACGATGGCACCGCCACGTACGCAGGACTTCTTTCATAAAAGACTCCCCAACAACCCCCCCCCCCCCCCCCCCCCCCCCCCCCCCCCCCCCCCCGCACAACCCCCAA
>CAAKHF010017101.1:21445-36297 GCA_901007745.1 Hippocampus kuda
TTTCATAAAAGCCTCCCCAACAACCCCCCCCCCCCCACCCCGAGGCTCTTGCTCAAAATAAGTGACACGCTCTCCTAATGAGAAGCGGTACGATAAACAACTTCTTATATTGGGGCCACGGCAGTCCTTTCAGGGAGCTAGCTAGTCGGGCCTAGATTCATTCAAGATGCTCACTGCACAACATTTATTCGACTTGACAACATTTGTTCAATGTTTTCCCAAATAAATAAAGAAAGAAAGAGAACAGGGACAGCCCTTTTTTGGCAGGTAACTGGCCTGGACCAAATGCGGCCCTGATTTATGAAATGAATAAGGCACAGGGCCTTAAGAGCCACTATTCTGCAAGTCTTTGATATATTCTCTCCTCCAACACATTTGATTCAAATGATCAGAATCAATACCGAGCTCTGATTCTCAGAGCTCAGACTCAATATCAGGCTCTCATTTTGTTCATTTGAATCAGATGTGTTGCAGGAGGGAAACATCGAAAACATGCAGAATAGTGTTTCTCGGGGACCTGAACCTAGCCCACGTGTTTATTCAATTGCCACCGCAGCGCTTTTAGGTCACAAAATAATCAAGCCTATATTTTTTGTTTGACTTGACAAATTTTACTCTGACTGCAGATTTTTCATTGTTCTCTCAAACACATTCACAACAGCAGAACTTTTAGTCAGCTACCTCAGCGGGCTTACAGTCTGTTTGAATACTATGTTTCTTTATGTGTCGATATATACTGTATACTATACTTCTTATTTTTACTTATTGTTTTTTAAACATGCATTTCCTATGGCAGCCCTTTTAGACAGCAAACTAGTTGGGCCTACCAATCATGTTTCCTTGTTGTATGACTCTCAATGAACCCGCTCGGGCGGCTAGCTGTCCCAGTGGTGCTCCTGGTTGATGAAATTAGTATGGCTTATATTCCTTCAAGACACTTCCAACCAATTTATTCAATGCAACAGATTTCACTTTACTTGCACTTTGTTTACTTGGGCATTTAATTACTACAGCAGCCCTTCTAGGCAATAAATGAGTCCACCCTCACAACACACTTACTGTATTTTCCGAAACATATTTTACTTTCTCTGCACATTGTTGACCTGGTCATTCGTACCCATTCCCTACGTCAGCTCTTCTAGGCAGCAAGTTAGTCGGGTCTGCTGTGACCAACACAAGTGATGCATTCATTTCATCTTCTCAATAAAATGATATTTGATGACAAAGAAAGTGGTAATAGTCCCCGAACGAGGCCGGCAGCGAGCGGAGGAAGGCATCTCATGCCCGTCGATTTTTTTTTTTTTTCCGCTGACTTGTGCGTAAGTGACAGGCTGCACTGTGGATGGATGCTTGCATGGCTAATGCGCTGGCTCAGCACGAGCGCCGGCTAAGTAGCGGCAACAAGAGATCGGGGAAGGGTGCGCTTCTTTCCTTCTCGCTGCCTCCCCTCTGAAAGGAAGGTGGAACTCCACCTGCGTTTTTAATACGCTCATAATCCCAATCAGACATCTCGTAAACAGTTTACGATTCGTGTGACGATTCGGAGGAGACAATAGTCAGTCAGACTCCCATTAGGAACGCTTGCGTAACAAACCACGATAAATTATGCAAGCCACTCCACTTGTTATCCATTTTTAAAGCGCACCCTCTTTTGAAGCAACTACAATTGGACATTTATGCCATGACGTGGGCTCGTGTGCCTCTTGTGAGGACTGAACTTTGTTTCTAACGGAAATGTGATGTGACAAGCAAGCGCTAAAGTATTAAAGCTGTCGGGAGGCCGCGTGATGTCATCAAATGGCGTCACTGCCGAGCCGCCGTCGTGCCTGCATAGCTTGTTAGGTAACTTATTATAAAATGAGTGAAATGATGATATGAATTGTTGGAAATTAGGGGCAGACTTTATTCTATTTATTAATTTACTGTAGTTTTTAGAAAAGGAAGCTGTTCCTGGGAAGGAGAACTGGCACTGATTTAAATCACGTAGGCCGCCCGACTTCCACGAAAGAATGACGTACGACCCAGTGCTGATGTTTGAACTCGATCATAGTTTTTGTACTTCCCAATTGTTTTATTGACTATTCAAAGACAAGTCGAGTGAATTGGAATTTCATTGGGATACAGCATCACTTATCAACATTGCAAGAACCTGGATGAAGGAATTCCACTGTGGATATTTTTGTTCCGAGCGAGGTTGCAGGGCACTCTTCTCGGAATTCCCAATAAATTCAATGGCATGTAATTCATTCCATCCATTTTCCGATCCACTTTATTCTCACAAGGGTCGCGGGGGGTGCCGGAGCCAATCCCAGCCATCTTCGGGCAGTAGGCGGGGGACACCCTGAACTGGCTGCCAATCGCAGGGCACACAGAGACGAACAACCGTCCACGCTCACACTCACACCTCGGGATAATTTGGAGTGTTCAATCAGTCTGCCACACATGTTTTTGGAATGCGGGAGGAAACCGGAGTACCTGGAGAAAACCCACACAGGCACAGGGAGAACATGCAAACTCCACACAGGAACGCCGGAACCCGGATCGAACCTACAACGTCTGCACTGTGAGGTCGACACGCTAACCGCTCCACCGCCGGGCCGCCTGGCATGTTATATTGTCGATTTAGTAATTTCACCTATATGGCATTGTCTTTGTATTTTTATATACAGTCAAACCTCGGTTTTCGAACGTCTCTATTCTCGACCAAATCGGTTTTCGACCAAAAATTTCAAATTTTTTATGCCTTGGATTATGACCGAAAATCGGTTCTCGACCAAAGTGAGCGCACTTGAATGCGCCACTTGACTCCTCTCACCTTCCTTACACGAGGAAGTGACAATTCCTCGTGTAGTGTTCTGTTATACACAGACATGTTCAAGAAAGATTTTCTTTTTTTTAAAAAGAGACTGGTTTCGGTTTTCGAACTAATCGGTTTTCGAACTGCCTTCTGGAACGGATTATGGTCGAAAACCGAGGTATGACTGTATTTGTGTGTATTTTATTATTTTTTGCTTTTTTGAACCACTGTGATGTGTGGAATGCTAAAAGTCAGTAGCACGCAACTTTAACACATGATTGCCTGTTTCGTAACAGTTATGAATGAGTGATATTTTCTTTTCTCGAACCCCCCCCCCCCCCCGGAATGTTCCAACTTTATCCTTGTAACGATCAGACTTTTTTTTTTTTTTTGCATGTGGATTCTGGCATACTTCTCCGCATTCGTGGAGCATAAATACACAGCTATGAAGTGTAGGTCCCGAAGTGCAAGCGAGTTTTTAGAGAGGAAGTCCTCCATCTTACCGTCATGCCCTTAAGCCTAATTAAATATTAAACCTTTTATTGGATGCCACGGAGGTATTTGTAAATACATTTCGTGCCAGGAGAAGCACTGAAGCTTCCAAATTCACCTCCTGACACGACGTTGAGGTTATTGCCATCGCACCCCCCACCAGCTCCTGCAGCCTCCGGTCCATTTAGGACCATTTAGAATGATGAAAGACAAAGGGAATTGCAGGAGAAAAGCTTCCAGGGGAAGGAAGGCAAGTTGGGCCAGTAATAAACTATTCCTCGATAGGTTAGGACAGGTTAAGGCGAGATTTAACGATATAGGATGAGCGGTGAAACAAACAAAAGCAACAACGAAAAGCAGGAGCGCTTTCCATCCAGCGAGCTAGCTAGCTAGCTAGATGCTAGATGATTCCCTCATTTTATAAGCTGGCTAGCTAGCTATCTCGCTAGCCATAAACTGCACATGCACTGTGCGGTATTAGACGCAGCAGTTGAGGACACTGCAGGAAGCTCGGTTATAAACAACAGGGGGGAAAGCACGCTCCAGCTCATCCATTCCTGTGCCATCCTTTCTAGTAGTTCCTGTTTCGCCGAGGCAGCTCAATTGATGACCTCACCCAATTTGTGGAAATAAATCAAGATGGCCGTCATTAGTAGATTACCCGGTTCGAATCAATTGAGGAGCATCTTGTAAAACGCACAACGGCCTTCACTTTGTTCCATCCACAATTGCCAGGTGGAAATTAGAAAAGGAAGTGTGTGGTGAGTCGAGTGCAGTACTAAAGATTACCAGGTGATGGTGCACTTTCACCAGAATCTGGATGTTTGTGTCAGGCGGATTTCTTTTTTTTGGGGGGGATGCCAATTAGTTGTGTTTGTCAAACCATATTCTATATATGTTTCCGACTTTCGACTGCTGTCTCTTTGTCATTATGACCTGACATGTTATATAACTGGAACTATTTTGGAAAAACCCTGACCTGGTTTTGAGACAAACCAGAGTAACGTCATGGTTCATTTTTATCTCGGATGAAATAGTAATGTGATGTTAAAATTAAAGCAAGTGGTGCAAAAAGTCACCACAACGTTATTTTTCTAATATCACAACATTCATTCGAGAATAGATGCCTTTATTCACCTAAAAAATAGAAACAACTTATGGAAAAAATGCATCATTTGTTTAAAAAAAAAATTGAAAAATAGACTTAATTCATGCAGGAATGTCAGATTTATGTGATATGTCCCAATCATAACAGAGGTTTTAATTTTCCCCAAGTTAGAGTAAGAGAGAAGTAATTGGTTTATTATTTATTGCCACTCAACACATTGCAGCCGTGCACCTTTTTCAACGATAGGACAATTTACTGCAAATTATTTTGCGGCTCTCAAAGCGAAGACTGGTGGAGAAGTGCTTGAGGACTAAACTGTCCTAAACTGCCCACCGGCAGGCCGTACACATTTGCAGATAAGGCCCGAGACAATCTGGTGTGGCTGAAGGGCCGTGGTGGGAGTCATCAATCATGAGATGCCTCTTTCTGGACAAATCAAACGCACCCTGACGAAAAACAGAACGACAGACCCAAAGCCGAGGCGCGAGGCGAGCGAGGCACTTCCGGGCTGATGAGCACGAGGGGCATGTTGAGCCACTTTGTGACATCCAAGGTCACTCATCTCCAAGCAGATGGATGGGAAATGCTTCCTCACACCAAGTGGGACCACTTTTTTCTTCTTGTTCTGCAGGACGGATGCACGTGTTACACACGGAGGTGGCAAAAAGTACTGACACTCGACTGAAGTAGAAGCAAAAAAAAAAAAAAAAACAACCACTTGTAAAAGGTGAAGTCGTGAAAGAGCGGAGCTGTGATAAGTAGTCACAGTGAATGCTGCCCAGCTTCAACACACCTTCTGAAATGTACCTTGCTAGATGTTACATTTTTTCTTTGTTACACCCCTCCAGGGACAGTCACTCACTTATCTGCAACATTATTTTATTTATTTTTTTTATGGCTGACAGCTAATCAGACCTGAAGGGTAGCCTTGATATGGGGCAAAAGTGACCAAAACAGTCAAACAATGTGAGACTTTTGACTTCCCATACAATTTGATTTCTGATCTATATCCAAACCCCTTCAATGCAGATTTGAATTTTTCTCCTGAATCGGGAATGACAAGTTCAATGTGCCTATGAGTCCTCCGGCTGGCGTCTGCAAAGTACTGAAACGCTGCAAACTCTTTGCGGCCGCACCAGAAATGCAGCAGCTTCAAGGCAATTTGGTTGAGAGAGTGGAGTTAAGAGACTCAGATAATTCATCTCACTAACTTGAGTTAATGGACTCGGATGATTTACAGGCTCGACTTAGGAGACCCATAGCGCAGACTCGGGTGATTCGTTTCACTGACCAAAAAAAAGAGTCCACTTTTTGCGCCGTACAATTCAATATACGCAAGCCTTGAGCAATAGCTCAAGCTTCATTTTTTTTCTGCAGGAGCTGCTGACAATGTGAGGCACTCCCCATACTGTTTGCATGCTACCGATTCCACCCAGGTCAAGGTCAGCGATTCCACAGGAGAGAAATCCGGGCAATAATTCTTTCTTGAACAGCACGATTCAGGAAAGTAGTGAAGTGTAGCCCACATGTGCAACTGGCCTCCTGGCATCTTCACGCAGCCGCCCTATTAAAATGCCTTTGAAGCTTGCCCGCCACATTTACCCAAAGAACAAAGAACAGAGATGCGATGATGATGAATTTCACCCCCACCCCACCACACCCCACCCCCACATCTGTTATTGACAGGCCAGGGATGCAAATGAGCCATCTGATGTGGACTGATACGTATACTCTGTTCCTTTTAAGGTACGTTTATCTTCAAAAAGACAGACAGGGCCGGAAAGCGCCAATGATAGCATTTCGGGTGAGTAACATTTCATGCGAGGACAGATCGCTTCGTTTTTGTTTCGACCAATCACCCTTTTCTACCAAGCGGGTAAAGAAGGATAAATACACCGTCCGGCGCAGACACACCAAAACACCCAAAACAGCACAGTCAAAGGACTGCCGTGCTGTAAAAATGAAAGTAAAAAAGACGAAACAGGTTCGTCCTCGGCACGTCATTTGCATTGTATTTTATTTTTTAATTGTATGTCCATAAAAAGGGTAATTGTAGCCTCTGGTTGTGACGTGCTGAATAGAACCATAGATCAGCAATTGTTGGTAAAGAGTGTGTCAACAACAGCCAATGGGTCACCACGACACTGATTTCATGGTTCTATTTGGTGGTTTACCCATGAAAATTATCGACTTCTATTTAACTCATTCACTCCCAAACGTATTTTCAGACTTGGTCCAGAATTGGTTGGTACTGAATGAGTTAATATATAACATTAATTTCATCGATAATCCATATGTGATTCTCAACGTGTGGTACGTGAGCTCCCTCTAGTGTCACTGGACTCAAACTGTGTATGACCCGACAGTGGTTTCAACTTTTTTTTTTCAATACAGTACATTAATACAGTACATCTGTACTTAAGCACAGTTTGACCTGGAATCCTGCCTAGCAACAAGCCATTGTTTAATTCGAGGTTTGTGTGTGTGTGTGTGTGTGTGGGGGGGGGGGGAGGTTGTTAGCCGCCTCACAGCACATCAAGTCAAGATCAATCATTTGCTAAATAGGGCGATATATTATTCAAAGTCATGGTTGTTGCCAGGTAGTACTAGAACACATCAATAAACTAGACTTGTTTTGTGATCTTCACCTTCCCGACGACGCCTTGGGAATCCGATCAAGGAAAGGAAAACGAGGCTAACCCCGCCGGCAGCGTCATCCAGCCAAAGCCCGCCAATGTGTTGATCAGAAAACGCTCGCGGTGTATGTCCTTGGGAGCTTCATGGCAAATAAAAGAAAGATAAACAATTAAAGATACTGTTCTGAATTGTAATTAGTGAACTATTTTGCCCAATGACGGAAGGAGAGGGTTTTTTTTCCCCACCCCCACCCCCAAAGAACTTTGACTGAAATACAAAAAGAACAAGAAAAGAATGCATGTTCCGGACTAGCAAGAGACAGCGAGATACAAACTGAAAGTCATGTTGTATAAGTAAATGGGCAATTTCGCTTCTGATCTCAAAGATTTTGAATTTTCTGTCCATCATTCAAAAGTTCAGGATTTACAGGGTTAAAGCGTTGCTTCTTGGCTCTACCTACAACTTCAAACCAAAAATTTCATGATGTTTTTTTTTCCATTAGTGGGAAGTGAAGCAGTGCTGAGCCATCTGTAATATTTAATGCAAAAATAGTTATTCAAAAAATTCCTGTCATTTCTTTCTGTTAAGGAGTTCCTCACGCTTCTCCTTGTCCATTCATCTGCAAGGACGCCAGACGCCAACCAGCTTTGGATCTGTTACCATCAAACAAATTCATCTGACTTCATTGGACTCGGATTCTCGATGAAGAATGCATTTATTTATGTCTGCCATTGAGTCGTGATTGGTGATATTACAACTTGAATTTATGTGGTGGAACCCCAATAATCATGGGAATGAAGGACCGGCCGGCCGGCCAATTGCAAAACTGTATAATCAACACCAATGAAATAAAAATCATACTGTGTGTGCATATATATATATATATATATATATATTTTTTTGTTTTTTTAAGTGCCCTCTAAAATATGTTGAGTCGAAACTACATTGGGCAATTGATAATGAGCAAGGTGGTTCCTGGGCAGATTTCACACCATCTATTCCAACTTGGCGGGTAAATGGCAAAAAACGGATTTATCGTACAAGTTCAGGAAAGTAAGAAGTGGCGCACCACCAACTGGCCTGAATACAATTAAATTCAATAGTGGACATTTGGGGCTTTGTTGTCTTACCCGACTAAATATTTCATGAAGCCAGTGCTTGGCTTGTTGTCTCATCGGCGATGCAAAAAAAAAAAAAAAAAAAAAAAATCAAACAATTGCTTACTTACGCCAATTCCATCTCAAACCGTTGTCAGTTTCACCGGGGCATTTTGGGTGTCTGTGATCAAAGCGTATCATGTTTTTAGGACACCTGCATAGAAGATCAAGGCGTAATGAATTCACCTGAAAGGTGAGCATTTGTGCGATGAAAGCAATCAATTCCGTTCTTTTTTTTTCTTCTTCTTCACAGGCACATAAACCTCTCAAACAGAACCATGACAGAATTGCATTAAGAATTTAGTAGGAAGTACTTTTCTCCGCTATTTATTTATTTTTTTGTATTTGACATACTTTCTGTAAATGTATTGTGCTATGAATTCTAGTGCACAAAGTCTACCTTGGAAGCGGAAACATGGCCTGCGTGAGCTCCATTCACTGAAATGAAGGTACATCTCAGTAGCCACGAATTTCATGGGAATATGTCGAGACAACAAAGTCGCTAAATTAAAAGCCTGGTTGCAGGAAGAAAGATCCCCCGTCTTTCTAACTTAGAAGAAAACAAGCCTCCTTGGCTGAACATTTTGTAGGACTGGTTGAGGGAAGGTCCTTAGATCTTTTCTGGAAAAACTCCAACACGGTTCCATCATTTCCCATGAAACACAGTCAAAAAATAAATAAATAAATAAATCTCACACGCACAACAAATCCTTTTAGAAAGCCTTCCAAGAAGAATGTAAGTTACATTCCAAGTAATTAGGCAGGGTCATTTTCTCCGACAGCTTAACTGTTGTCGAGTAGTAGCTTCAACGTCAAGCTAATAAAATATTTCAATTAGATCAGGATGAATGGACAAAACTTCCCATCGAAACTCCACATTTCATTTCATTTAGGACCATTTATATGAATTTGCAAATTCCAATTTAACATCTTCGTCTATTTCTAACACGATTTGTGGACGAACTGAATGGTGACGGGATTCCACAAACGTAGACACAACTAAAAATGTTCAAGGAAAACTGAAGGTCCGACAAAGTAATTCACACAAATCACTCGTGACAAAAAGCCAGTAAAACGAAACATGAACATAAAGCGCTTGCAAAAGGGCAAGGTAACCCGAAACTGTACACAACAAAATAGTCCAAAAACAGGTAACCAAAGTCAGCAAAAATCTCTACAACAAAAATACAAAACCAGAATCGAAACGGACAAGAGCGACTAGGAACACGAGCAAGAAGGTCTCGAAAATAACACTGGTGGCAGTACAGCGAACAAGGTCAATAATCTGACAGAGAGTAGGCAATTTAGCAGCCCTTAAATACTCGGCATGGCTATGATTGGGAACAGGGAACAGGTGAGCCTGCTGGAGGGAAACGCCCTCCACTCCAGCTGCAGCTGCAACAAAATAAACACAGGACATGACAACTTCAACTTGATGCTCTGTTTAATAAAGAAATCAGTTCCCTACTAATTGTTATGTAGCATTTGAGTAGCTTTTGTTCCTAGTTTTTATTTTTACTGAAAGTAATTATTTGAAGGACTATGTTTTACTTTTACTTGAGTACTCATATTTGAGTACAATTTTTGGCTCCGCTACCCACCTCTGATATGATGACTACAGCCAAAGTTAAACAAGGGAATAAAGTTATATTTTAACAAGTACATTAAAAAAAAATACATGCAGGTATGGACAGAAAAAAAATATAGGATACATGCTAATAGTTGATCGGAAATGACTCCTAGCTCCAGTTTTGAGAACCACTGCTTTAAGTAGTTAACGGAAGCCCAATCCTCCGCCTGCTCTCACTCCTCCTCTCTTTGTTTGCAAAGATTTGTGTGCTGCTCGTGCTGCTTGCAAACACAGCGGGATCCTAATTCCACTCCGGTAACGCTCACAGCCCCGTGACTAATCCTCCGAAGGCCACAGCAACACACTGAAAATATACGTAACCGACAGGAGCCCGAACACCCACATGCTTTGCTTTTTGCCACGTTGGAGAAGAATAGCATCAAATAACGGAAGGCCATCTGGAGGTATTAACAATGAGCCAAACATTGACGTTTTTTTTTCTTCTTTTCTGCACACTGAAAAGCGTGGATGATAATGGAAAGACCTTGATTGCTATAGGTCCAAAGTAGACAAACGACGGACAAGGGACAGCACAGAGGACCAGATCTAGGGATGTTCAAGACTCTAAAGCGGTGTCACATTGCGGTGTGCTAGTCAAAATTTGGATCTTGCGCCCCATGAAAACATAGTAAATGGAAAAACCGAGAATCACAGACTTTTAAGTTTTTCCGATAACCGAACTGTGAGACGGTCCCAAAAAGCTTCGCTGGGCTGGAAAACACTCACGCAATCTACATGTGAATAGTCAGAGGTCAAGGCAAAGCTCGTTGATGTTTACGCCACTCCAGCTAGCTAACAACAAAATTCGTCAGGCTAGCTAGCGTGGCTAAATTATTAAGGCAGTAAACTTGGCCTGCTTGGCAGCAAATAAGATATGATTCTGACAAATATCCTTCTCACGAAGGGATCACAAGGAGAGACGTCAAAATCTTGCTAATTGCTATGCTAACCTAAGCTTGAAATGAAATCATTTAATACCGGAATTAAGTGTCTGGGTGATCAAATATAATTTTCACACACAACTGGCTGGAACTGCGTTAAAGCAGAGAGCATCCAGCTTCGAACAGCAAAATAGCAGGCGAATTAAAATGTGTCGGGACTCTGGAGAGAGAATCAAATTACATGCTGTTATGGCACTCATCAACCATGAGGAGTGATCTATCACTTTAAAAGTGCCTTCGTATGGTATGAAACATTTATATGATCAGAAATGAGGCCTGCGTATTGTTTATGACTTTTGAGGTCAGTACAATAAAACATTTTCATCAACTTTGCAAAAAGAGCATAAAACTCCTTCAGAAAGACGACATTTCAACGGAAACTATCATTTGTCTTTGAAATGGCCCCATTGAAAATGTTTCTTGACAACAAAATGCAGTTCGCTGATACACACAATGTGAATTCAGAAAATAAAAAAAAACAGTTGAGTAAAGAAAATGAACTAAAACCCTTGCTTCAGGTGCCTGGGATTAACCTGCAAAAATTACTCATCGAAATTTGAAAATTACTCCTCAAAACAGATTGTAAAACTACTCTACAAAGTAAAATACATATATTTCAAGCCTTGGGAATGGTAGAGAGGGCTATCAAGACTAAGAAGTTTCATGTTCTCAGTTGTTGCTTGGCAGAATTCTTTGTCTTGAATCTTAATCCTAACTGCCAGCCAGTCAAGCCTAAACTAGGATAGCACCCGGTTAAGAGGAACAAGAAATCCGAAAGCAAGATAATTCAATTCGGCGACATCCGAACGCCATCGCACATGGCTGGGATTGTCCGAATCCAAGTGTAAATAAGAATTTCCTCTGTGAGCTCGGGCTTTATAAGACAGGTGTCGGGTTGCGCCGATGAATGTCGGAAGGTAGAGAGAGCAATCAGCCAACCTTCGCATGTTCAAGATGGAGGGCCCACCGCCACACGCTCACACGCAAACAACCAATCACCTCGGGACAGTGATTGATGCGTCATGCCGCTATGAAATCTATCCACACCCCCCCGCCGTGAGCGCAGTGACTGGCACGTTACAATATGTTACGTGCAGCTTAGTATGCAACATCGAGGAAAATAATTAAAAACGGGACTTGGATTCAATCAGCATTCCATCCGCTCCAGGTGACATTTGGAATCTCATTCCAGCGACGTCACCCAATCAAGCTTTGTGTCCTGTCCAGATACCTTGCATGTTTTTCCTCAATGTTATGTAACTGCACAGCTCTTGTCCCGCCATCCAAATCGAACCTGGGAGACTGTTCCATTTTCAAATATGACGCCATTCCGTTGGGACAAGTCAGTGGTTGGAATTAGCAAAGTAGGCTACAAACACTTCACCACTGTACTCCCCTAAGAAATCTTTCTTAGGTGTCTGTCCATTACTTCAGTGTTACTTGAATATACAGTATTGGAATGGCTTCAGCTGTTCTGTTTGTACTGCAAATGCATTTATTTAGGTGTTGTGCTTTTGGTGGTGTGAAGCATATTGAGTTGCCTGGTGTATGAAACGTGCTATACAAATCAATTTGCCTTGCTTTCCCTTGAGTATTTCTTTTTCTGAGGACTTTTTACCTTGAATTTCTTGAGTTAAAAAGTTATCTGCGCATCATAGTTTTTCCCTTTTCATAATAGGATCGCTATTTCCTTCAAACCCCCTCGGATATAAAAAAGGACGTCATTAGGAAGAAGCAAGGTTTAAGTGTTACTGTATTTATGTATTTTTTTAAAAACAAGTACCAGTATCTGTACTTCTACCCAAGTACAGCGTGTGACCATTTTTGCTACCTCTGCTTTCCAGTGTTGTAGTAAGACACACACATTGTCAAAAGAACTCCTCGGGGTGACGTCTCGCTCCATCCTGAATGATGAACGCCGTGACGCCAGTCGTATTCATCATTCATTTTACCGATGTGGTCGAATCACTTCCTCACCCGACCCGATCATTTGTCAGCCGCCAGCTCTGGAAGAGCTGAGGGTTATTTTTCTTTCCGACCTGATCTCCTGCCCGAAAAGTGCTCTTTGGCATCTTGATGGAGAGGAGACGCAATGTGAGAAAAGGCGGAGTTACCAAAGTCCAGCAATGTGATTGACGAGGACGACTGGAGTTCATTGATGATGTTTGCCAAAGTCGTAGGGCGGTTGGACGTTACAGGAATGGAAGGCAAGATTCGTCTTGAGATGGCGGCATTTGTCAGCGCTTACATTTGTACGTTGAGGTCAAGTGGATATGCATTGGCCAGTCTATTTTTCTCTGATGGGTAAGATGAGGTTTATTTTTTTTAATTAACCTAATCAGGACTCATTCTTGCATCAGTTTTTGAAACAATTTGCTCTTCAGGGTCACGGAAGCCAATTTTGGACGACTTCGGATATAAGAGAGGCTCACCCTGGATTGGTCCCCATAGAGGTAGACAACCATTCATAATGACACTGGCACTGTATGGGAAGTGAACCCAAACCGTCTGCTCCAAAATCTAGAGCAGTGGTTCTTAACCTTGTTAGAGGACCGAACCCAACCAGTTCATGTGCACATTGGCCGACCCCTTCATTAGTGAAAAATAAAAATATGATTTTTTTTTTTTTTTACAAATTCATGACATAAAAGTGACGCATTTATTATTAAAAACTAAAAAAAGTAAACAGAATTAATTGTAGTATGAAGTATAAATTTTTTTTTTTTAAATTATGCACAAAATGAACCAGCCAGTGATGGCCAAACGGTCATATCAAACCTAATTGACATGTTGAGTTGGATGTGTCTTAACCTCCATGGTAGAGGCTCCGTCGAACCCCTGAGACTGATTCAACCAACCCCGAGGGTTCGATCGAACCCAGGTTAAGAACCACTGATTGAGAGGAAGAATCACGACACCATCAGTGACTTTTTAATGAAGATGACCGTAATTTAATCAATTACAGACGCTCCCCAATTTACGAACGTCCGAGTTATGCACAAACGGTACATACGAACATTTTGTGGGTACAGGTATGTCGAAAAATGTTCGAAAAAAGTTGTGTGCAAATCAAATGAATGATGCTATACAGTGCTACTGCATCATTTATGATGAGAAAAAGAAGAAAACGTCGTTAGATCGCTTCTTTCGGCCAGTTTCTACTCCACCCTCCAAGGACTCGTCAACCCTCATCTTCTCTTGGACCCTCAATTTCTTAAGCCTTCGAGTACATCTTCCAAAAGTAAGTTAAACTTCATTTTATTATACTTGTATAAACCTTAAACATACTTATATAAGCCTTAAACATACAAAATATAGCACTGAAGCAACTTACGAACGAATTCAGCTAACGAACGATCCTTCGGAAGAACGTAACTCGTTCGTTAGCTGGGGAGCGTCTGTACAGTACATTGGTCAACATCATAAAAAAAAAAAAAAAGCTTTTACTTTTTCTTGTGGCTCATCGGATTTTTTGCACACTACGTTCAAGTTTGACCTATCAATTTTTGTCTAACTTACAATTAAAAAACCAATTATTTCATACTATGAAAAATGTACTCATCACAAATATCCGAATCAAAGTGAGCCCTTTTTTACACATTGAAGCCAGACCTCCAATTTCCCCCCTGTTGTTCCGCAAGGTCAGAAGTCGAGCATTGTCCAAAGAGTGACCACACAATCCCGATTAATAGGATAATTAAGTGGTATGGATGAGAAAGTAAGGGAGAATAGCGCAACAATGCGCATGGCGTAGCGGTGACGGCCGAAGAAGGAGAGCAGACGCTAATTCAACGTTTCAAAGCCATTCTCCTATTCACATCTGACTTTATACCTGTAATATATTTTTAGGCGCAGCAATTGTGGCTGCTTCCCCCGGGGGAAATAACCGTTCCCAGGGCTGACATCTCCACTGCATTCTCTATAGATCAAACGGGGGCTGGTCCTGAATTGCCAAGCTCCCCCCCCCACACCCCCCATGCTCGCCCATGCACACACACACGCACACACACACACACACACACACACACACACACAGAAAATCTAAAAATACTGCTGCGTGCAATGAAGTGTGTTGGACACAGTGTTCTGT
>CAAKHF010017102.1:0-22639 GCA_901007745.1 Hippocampus kuda
ACACCTTTCAAGATTTTTTTTTTGTATTTTATACACACACACACACACACAGGCTGCTGTTGATTCCGTGTCAGCAGGGAGCCAGCTCACACCAGCATGTTGCTGACAACTTAAGATAAGATAAGATAATCCTTTATTTGTCCCACACTGGGGAAATTTACAGCCTTCAGCAGCAAGATTGTAGGTAGAAAGAAGAGAAAAGTTTAAGAGAAAAGAAAACAGTTCAATTAAGTGCAATATAAATACAAATATGGATAAGATCAATAAGTTCAATTAAGTGCAATATTATACAATAGTCCCCGTACTATTCACATTCACATTTGTTGTCATATCATTTAAATAAATTTATTATTTGTTTATTCATTTTTTATTCAGCAGCCTGACAGCAGTCGGTAGGAACGAGCGGCGGTATCTCTCCGTCTTGCAACGTGGGTGTAACAGTCTCTGACTGAAGGAGCTACCGAGTGCTGTCAGGGCGGGCTGGAGGGTGTGGGAGGGACTGTCCAACATAGCTTTTAACTTAGCGAGCATCCTGCCGTTGCCCACCTCCTCCAGAGTGTCGAGGGAGCAGCCCAGGACAGAACTAGCCTTCCTGACTAGTCGCTCCAATCTCTTCCTGTCCCGGGCCGAGATGCTGCCTGACCAGCAGACAATGCCATAATGGATGGCTGAGGCCACCACCGAGTTATAGAAAGTCTTAAGGAGTGACCCCTTCCTGTTCCTAATGAAGCATTTATAAACTTTGCAGTGGCAAACAGTGGTTGAGAGAGCAGAGCTGATCCCCATCCGAATACACCAACCCACCTGCCTCCTGGATGCCTGGGCTTTGGATGAGATGGGAGAGGATCACAGTAATCGCCCCCCCCCCCATATTCCAAAGCCCCCTCTGCCCCACTTTTTGAGGAAGACATTATCCACCTCTCCTTATCTTGATTCTTCTCAGTTGTCATCAGTCATCTCGTAACTAAGTCTCGTAAGGTATCACCACGAAGAGCGTTGAAGTGTATTTTCCTCACCTCATAAACTACTTTTGAACAAAACATGCTAAAACTAGCCGTAAAGTAGCGCGGATGTATCTCGCCTTAATACAATCCCGAAGGTGGGTCACAATCCGTTTCAGAACGCTGCTCCAATGGGTTCAGATTTCAAAACAACTTCCCGCCCATCTTCAGACAACTCTATAAAGAATAGATGACAGACAATTGTAACAGCGTACAAAGTATAAAAATATGATGATGGTATTGTGACGAGTTTCTTTTGCGGGCAAAATGTAAACTGTCATACGAGTAAGATAAAGTTAAGCACAAATGTATGAAATAGTAAAACAACAGATCTCAACTTCAACAGTGGACACTTATAATCTCAGATCTTTTTTTTTCCACACCGTTAAATTAACCAATGGATATTTTAAATGGGCTGTTCTGACATTTTTATTGTGTCTCATTGAATTGCGGTTGTATCGCCGTGGCATTTGGTGAACATTACGTCTAGAAATCTTGAAACTAAAACACTCAGATAATTTTTTTTCCCTCTTGAATGACACAGTTTGGAATCACCATTGACGGCGTGGCCACCGACTGAGAGTATCTGCTCTGTGGTTTAAGTGATTTAAACCTTTTGCGTGACAATATTACTGACTTATTTCCATGTCATTGCTCGCAATCACGTCATTCGTAGAGCGTTGGATGTAGTTAATCGAATTTAAAAAGAAAAAAAACACACATCAGTCCATCTGCCATTGACTGTCAAGATCATTCAAGTGTTATTGAAAAACTGACAAAGGTCTGCTTGCACTCAGTAGACTGCCGACCTCCACTTAAGCACATAATATCCACTCATCCATTTACCGATCCGCTTCATCCTAACGAGGGTCGCGGCGGGTGCTGGAGCCTATCCCAGCTGTCTTCAAGCAGTAGGCGGGGGACACCCTGAACCGGTTACCAGCCAAGCGCAGGAGGACCCACAGAGATGAACAACCATCCATGCTTACACTCACTCAATGTAAAGCAGGGGTGTCAAACTCATTTTAGTCGATTTAGAGTTACGTTTTCCCTCAGAGGGCCGCTATGACAGTAAAACCACAAAATAATTACTTGTACACAACAAACTAATATATTACTTGTTTTGAAATCAGTCGTCAGTTATAATAGTTTGCTCAAGTATTGTTCAAGTCAGTGTTAAGTGGGTAACAAAATTATTGTAAAATCTCAACATTATTTATTCGACATTACGATTTGACATTACAGATTTTAGAAAGTTGACACGTGATTTGCTTTCGCGGGCCACATAAAATGACGTGGCAGGCCTGGCCCCCGGGCCTTGAGTTTGACACCTGTGATTTAGAGTGTTCAATCAGCCTGCCGTGCATGTTTCTGGGATGTGGGAGGAAACCGGAGTACCTGGAGAAAACCCACAGAGTCACGGGGAGAACATGCAAAATCCAGGCCGGAGCTGGAATTGAACCCGGTACCTCTGTACTGCGAGGTCGACGCGCTAACCACAGGACCACCATATGTACATATATTTAATCATAATGTGGATCATGAAAATGGACACCGTCATCGATGCCCACTTCCGCTATACACATACATTTTCTCATCACTATAATTGTGATGCTAAGAAGAAATGCAATTTGTCACCCTATTTCCAATGCTAACCACAAAAAATGCAATGCAGTGGAACAGGTACGGATGATTTAAAAACTTGCTTGTGCATTTCAACCTTCAGAACAAACAGTCACAAAAACCGCACGCAATCATCCTGACTTTCGAGATGCTGTCTCACTACAATGGCGCCAAAATGTCATTGCTCTGCATCTTTATCTTGTCAGTGTATCTGTCACCCCCCTTATCTTCAGTTTTGTCATTATCGTCGCCATTTAAAATGCGCTGGGATTTTCTCCAGTGATCGCTATCTGATAGATATCTTTAATTGGCGGCGAGAATCATCTCATTTTGCTCCTTCCAAATGGCCCCTCAATTTCATCCCTCAATATTTTCTTCCATTAGCTTGTGATTTGAGTTTCAATATATTTAATTCAACGAGGGTTTTCACCAACTCTGACAATCAGCTACCCAATAAAAATTGATCTGCAACGGGTCTTGGGTGCATACCCGAAGTTTGGGGCGCTGCGTTAGGCTAGAATTTCTGTTTTGCATGTACCGTTGAGGCTGATCATAACCTTTGCGCTGCTCTGCTCAACCTCAGCGAGGTCATTACTTTAGTACCCGAGGATGATCAGCGCTTCATTGTTCCGACCTAATTAGAGTGCCACGATGGCTGCCATCAAACGCCCGCCGCGGATGACTACATGATTTTCATCAGTTTTCCCAAATTGAGAGCCGCTATTTCATGCTTGATTTGAAACTTGCTCTTGAATGGTTCTAAATTAGAGTTCCTTTTGAAATACTCCGGGAAAATAAGAAAAAAAAAGTTTCCCAAAGTGTTCGTTAGCAAAGTCTTAATGCTCTCTAAACCTCCAAAGGACTTGACAGGAGCAGGAAATAAAAGGGAGGAAAATGTATCTTGAGAACGAGAGTGAGAGAGAACGAGTGGGGATATGCTTTGATTAAGAGCAGTCTTCATAGCCGCTCTTTCTTCGTACACATCCATGAAGTATCTCTGCCCACATCTCTGGCTCTTATTAAAAAGACAGTGGTGTCATTTCATCCCGAAGGCAAGAAGCTGAAGATCATGTTTTCAAAAAGAAGCTCCCTTTTTCTTTTTTTCTTTTTTTTTTTTATTTAAGCGAGAGGGTCAATACGACTCATCCTTCCTCATCTTATGGGCGAGGTTGGTATTTATGTGCATAACAGCAAAGCATGTCCGGCGTTTCATTTGAGTGTTGATATCAATATACAATCAAACCTCGGTTTTCAAACGTCTCTTTTCTCGACCAAATCGGTTTTCAACCAAAAATTTCGAGTCTTTTATGCCTCGGATGACGACCGAATTTCAGTTCACGAACAAACTGAGCACACTTGAATGCGTCCCTTGACTCCTCTCGCCTTCCTTACACGAGGAAGTGACGCTTCCTCGGGTAGACGAGGAAGTGACGTTTACTCATATATCGTTCCATTGTGAACAGACGTGTTCAATAAAATTGGTTTTTTTTTTTAAAGAGCGTGGTTTCGGTTTTCGAACATCCTTCTGGAACGGATTATAGTCGAAAGCCAAGGTATGACTGTATAGTACAGTGGTATCTCTACTTACGAAATTGATTGGTTCTGGAAGAAATGTCTGAATTTGAAAATTTTGTAAGTAGAGACGCGTTTTCCATGTAAGTGTCCTAATTCGTTCCAAGCCCCCCAAAGTTCAGACATAAATGTTTTACGGAAGCATAAAAATGCATCAAAATATGTCACAAATATATGTTACAATTAGATTATTACACAATAAATGTGAGTTGTGCATCATCTGAAAAAAAAAAACAATGAATAGAGTAAAGAATAAAAATGATGTTCATTTCACTTTTAACTGCGTCCTCATCGTTTTTTGCCCTCTTTGGTTCATGTTCTCTCTCAGAAGTGGTTTTTGCCTGCCATTTTGGAAAGAACTGATCCGAGGACGTTTGCTTTTGTCGGCTTTTAACAATCCTTCGAAAATTTCCAAGGCAAAAATCAGCATAGTGAGCGAACACTTTTTATGGGTGATTCACATTTACATAAAACTATCGGAACACCTCATCGCCGGAGGGGCGAATGTCGAGGGCGCTGCATAAACACATATCTATCTATCTCCGTCCATAGACACATACGGTCAGAGGTCCCTCTTAGCCAATGGGATGCCAGGACGATGCTCGGTAGTAGCCAATGGCAAAGCAGCTTTAAGTATGTTGTGTTCAGGAAACTCGGAGCTGCGAGTAGCAGCCCATACTGTATTTTTACCTTTCGTATCTTGAAAACTTGAAAATTTTGTATGAAGAGACTTTTGTAAGTAGAGGTACAACTGTATATGATTCTATTTTATAATATGATTTTGGTGTCTATTTTAAATATGATTTTAAACTCCAACCTAAACTTCACCTTTACAGATTTCGTCTGTGCCGTGGTAAGACTCGGTATTGGTAATTACAGACATGTAGATGACGAGTGTTTTTTCCCCCCCTATCTGTTCAAGTGGATAACCCAACCAATTACTGTAATTAGAGTTGAGACCACTATTTAACGAAGTGGACTTACCCGCTTGTGTGTGTGAGTTACATGTGAATTCACCGTACTGTGTATGAATTCCAGCTATGTTTGTTGCAACGAGGAGCATTTTAATGGCCACGGTTAACAACCATTTTGCAAGGTTTTGGAAATGGGAGTGCTTTCCGGCATGACACCCCTCTTTTAATGCGAGTGCATACAGTGAAATGTGCCGGTCGTAAATATTAATTGATCTGCGGGATGCCGATTGCGTTCCATTACCTTTTGTGGAGCTTCTGAGCGCATCGAACAGCCCCTGTTCGTGGCAGCAAGCATCGGCGGAATGAAAAGTTGCACCAGTGAATCACTCGGTGACAAGTGGCACGCTGTTTAATTAGGCTAAAAACAAAGTCCTCCGGGAGAATACCTTTCCCATTTTTCTCTTCTCGCTCTTGGACTCATTTGTGGCAAGGTAAATATTCAATGGGTCCCTTCTCGGCCAGAGCGATTAAAGCTCGCTGGAGCATGGCAGGAAAGCATGTTTGGAATTCAAAGCTCTAAATCAGAACACAAAGCCGCGACAGTACGTCCCCTCCGAGGGATGTCAAGTGCTTCTTGACATTCTGAAATACTGCAATGGGCCTTCCAACGCGCACTAGCCGCCACTTAAATACAATGGACTCCATGCGATGAAATAGTCCATTGTGACGGTAGGAGCGAGTGGCCTCAAGTACAATTGTTTGGCAGCAGCGTGAGTGAGAAGCACACTCTTTTGGACTTATTGTTTTTTTTTCTCCCCCCATGCCTTTCCCTGCCTTCAGTTCTCAAAGACCCTTGCACTGAGGTGACCTGCAGCTACGGCAGCACCTGTGTCCAGTCCACTGACGGCTTGTCGGCTAAATGCATGTGCCCGCTGGGCTGTGAGGGCAAACCAGAGCAGACGGTGTGTGGCAGCGATGGAAAGGATTACCGCAACGAGTGTGAGCTGCATCAGTATGCCTGCAAGCACCACAAGAACATCAGGGTGCAACATCAAGGACGATGCGGTAAGATTTTGGACTTTGGGATTTTGTCACATTACATACAACGCAAGCTACCCTCCTCTGGAGCTTTCAAACTGTTTTTGTTTGAACAAATTTTTGCCAAGATTTTGACGACCGTAATTTCCCATGATGAATACATCAAAGAAAGAAAAGAACCAAACCTGTTCCACTGCATTGCACAAGGGTTGATAAAAATCCATGCTCACAAGGGTCGCGGGGCGTGCTGGAGCCCATCCCAGCCGTCTTCGGACAGTAGGCGGGGGACATCTTGAACCGGTCGCCAGCTAATCGCAGGGCACACACAAATGAACAACCATCCGCCCTCACACTCACACCTAGGGACGATTTTGAGTGTTCGATCAGCCTGCCATGCATGTTTTTGGAATGTGAGAGGAAACTGGAGTATCCGCAGAAAACCCACACAGGCACTGGGGAGAACATGCAAACTCCACACAGGGAGGCCGGAGCCGGAAGCGAACCCACGACCTTTGCACTGTGAGGTCAACGTGCAAACAATTGGACCACCGGGCCGGGCGCCCTTGAGAAAAATCACACTTTTTTTTTTTCATTCAACGTTTACCAGAACCTAGACATTGTAAAAAGGCATACTTGCATTCCAACATATTTAATGTCAAACAGTACAAATGAATGCACTGTAAAATGTATTGATTATGAGTTGTCTGGTGGCGGTACGGTGGTCGACTGCTTAGCACGTCAGCCTCACGGTGGGATTGATGACACGAATCTACACAACCTGGCTGTGTTTTTTTTTTTTTCCTATCATTACATGGGTTTCATCAAGGGCACCCATTTTGGGTTCATGGACAGTATCAAGATGGCCGTGAGGACTGAGCTGTGCAGGAATCTGAAAGAAACTCTCCACTAATCCATGAACAAATTGAAGACTGGGAGAGTACATGCTAGAATCCAGGGGAAATACTTTCAAGGGGAAAACTTGTAGTTTTTTGTAGTTTGGATTTGAATATATTTGATGTCACATCAGTCAATAAACCTTTCTGACACACTCTCTTATTTAGGCTTTTTTCAACACCCATCCATCCATTTTCCATACCGCTGGTCCTCATTAGGATTGCGTATGAACTGGAGCTTATTACGTCGGACTTTGTGTGAGATGGCGGAATACACTCTGAACTGGTTGCCAGACAATTTCAGAGCTGTTCTAATTGTTTTGTTTTAAAAACATATTTTCCCTCCACTTGTTGTAAGAAAACAAAATGTCCATGCCGATGGTGTCACAAATAACATTTTTGTTCCATAAGAAAACACATTCACAAGCTATCAAGTGCCACTATAATCATAGGAATTACTTAACTAATCAGAAGCATCTTTACATGCAGGGCATGACTTACTATGAAAAAAACTTCAAGATATTCGTGCAACAAAGAAGCGAACACACAAATAAATACAACACAAAAAAAACCCCAAAACTTTTTTTTTTTTCATCTTTTGTTTGTTTGTTTGTTTGTTTTTTAAATATTGGGACAAGCTCCAAACTATCCGTGCTGGAGCCTCTCCCAGCTGTCTTCGGGCAGCAGGTTCGATACACTCTGAACAGGTTGCCAGCTAATCAGGGCCCCAAACTAATGATAGTTTTTTTCTTGTAAGCAGAAGCTCTTTGGTGTTTCTCTCTTGTCGTCTCTTTCTTTTCTTCACTTAACCACTACCTCTGGCTATTAATTCTCTTTTGTGTTCTCCCCTCACTGGCAACGTGCCCCTGCTCATTTTCATTCTTTATTTACTTGTTTGCTTATTTTTATTTTTATTTTTAAATTTATTTATTTAATTTTTTTTTGCTTCACACCGGCACTCCTGTAGTGTGAACTGTTCTAAGTAGCACTTGTCAGTTTCGCACGGCCCAGCTTCCCCCGCCCCCCACGCGTACTTGTTTTCATCTCGAAGTGGTTGTTTACTCCCAAGGCAATCCCCCCGTTTGTGGTGGGGAGCCAGATGGAGAGAGAGCACGGTAGTTTCTCGCTCAGAGACAGAGCCTAGTGGTGGGCAAAGGGAGATGGATATGCAGGTCTGCAGACAGAAGGTTGGTCGCATAAATCCAACCCGAGTCGGCCCACAGGGAGCGATGCTTCCCCCGATTTATCTGCGCTGCTAGTTTCTGCAGCATGCAGGCCATTCTTTTTGTAATTACCCTCTTTGCTCGGCTGGAGGAGAGCGGAGAACCTGGAAGCTGTTCTTCTCACTTAATGGGAGGTAATGGTGTTGCTCTCAAGTAATGGCCTGGCTGGCAGTGAGGTGCTGCGTTATGCAGAGAGGCGCCACGTGCAATGAGATAAAAGACCTGTTTTCTTGTCTTCGTAAGCCTCTGCATTGTCCTGGCAGAAAACAGTCTTCTGACTCTCAGAGGACAGACCACCCAGTCCTTTGCATTGCTGCTCTTCGTATCGCAGCCAAAAATCACTTGGGAACCTTTTTATTGGTTTCTGTTTTAGGGGCTGTTCACACAATGATATGATAAACTATGAATTGCTTGTTGAATATATAGGGGAAAATCATGTCTATATGGATCAACAAACTTTCCTCTGTGATTACTTCCATATTACATGGATATAAAATGTTATTTAAACAATACAAGTTGACAGTGAATGACTTAACTGTTGAATTGATTGCTAATTATCTTCTTCATCAATCAAGGGCATTTTTTTTCCTCAATAGAAGATATCACACAACACCATTTTCAAAAATGGTCTCATTTTAACCCTTTCATGCACAAATAATGACAACCTACATCAGGATTTTTTTTCTCGAGTGTTTTATGGGTCTTTTGGCATAAAAAAATCATAATAATAATAATTGCATTGGATGGCAACACACATAAGGGTCCGTTGTAGTAGTTGATGCACAACTGTGACATTAAGAGGCATTAATATAAGAGAAAACACCATTTGAATAGCTGTCCACTCTAGTAACCGCTGTCCCTGAAAGGGTTAAAATCAGGTCTCAAAGTGGAAGAGATTGACAAGTCTTGTCTATCGAAACACTGACAAGAATAGTCTGTGAAAAAAAAAAATAAAAAATGAAGTGCAAGTGAATTGTCCAGAGTAGGCATGAGCTTATATGTCATAACAGAGTGTCAATGGTGGACCGCAGCGCTGTTGTGTGCTTGCTCATGACTTGAACCTGAAGCAAGCTACGTCTCTTGCATACATTATAGTCCACGCGTACAAAATAGAATTACATTCAAAAAATTTGATTTAAAATTTTAAAAAAAAACATGTTTTTGTAAAAACAGGTCCCAAAATGGACGGGTTCTGAAAACGACACCCATTGACGTTTATTTTGAAACTAATGGGAGAGCACTTCTATGTCACAACCGCAGCAAGTTGTCGGCAACAGCACGGTTGTTGTGTTTTTTTCCTTGGAGGGACACTTTGAAAAGCCCTCACGTTGTGTTTCTTCGGATATCAACAACCATTGACAGTGCATGGTTATTCCAGCATTTCAGGCCGTTTTTGCGGATCATAACGCTGTCATCTGTACAATATCTTTATTTTTCTAATCACAGTAAATTACCCTGATAAGGGGTGCTTATAGTCGTTACCTTTCCGCTCATGTGTGTGGCTTTCCTGGATTATTCAACCGAGTGCACTCGGTATGTCTTGTGCGAAGCACGGCTGCGTTTTAATGTCACACCGCAACATAAATCCTTTGTCTTGGCCCATTGTAAAAATGTGTCGAGCAGGATAAAGCCTAGAGTCTTGTTTCGATGCGCAACAACGTCCTCTTGCTCATCCACAAACCAATCCCATTATGATCCGGGCCTGATAAGGCCAAACGGGATCGCCTGCAACGAAGGAGCAGCAACGGGGAGCGAATCAAACTGACTGCCTCTTTATCTCATTCCTTGTCTGCTTTACGATCACGAACTCACTCGGAGGTGCTCTCGGTTGCTAGGCTAAAGATAATGTAAAATTAAGTTATGCGTAGAGCAGCGGTAATGAAAGCGTTTCCTTCCATTCTCCACTTTCTTAGACTCAACTCCACCCTTCTCCTCTCGCAGTCATCTCTGCGTTTCAGTTTGGTACAATAAGTTGCTTCTTACCTGCACCCACGGCTATAAAATTGCCATGTTGGAGAACCGCGTGACCCATTCTGATTTTTTTTTCAAACTTGATTTTCTTTTGTTGCCATTCTATTATAGATGACTTGACAGAAAGACCAAATAATGAGACTTTTTTTTTTTAATGCTACATGCCTACGGTCTGAACAACCAAAGCAATTTTTTTTTTTTTTTATTTCACACATCAAGAGCATGTATTCAGAGTTCCTTCATTGGAACAAATGGACATATTGTAACCAATTTCAGAAGGATGAAGATATATGATGATGACATCAACAGCTCCCAATGTAAAGTAAAATGTTCATGACAACATGATATCAATTTAACATGTCTGTCTGTATTCATTGGTTGTACCACGTCACAGCATTTCCCCTCACCTCTGCCGACACTGCAATATTTGACATGTACTGAAGGGCAAATACTGTATCTTCTTCTTTCCATGTTGCAGCAGTTAATTAACATTCATGTGTGTGTGTGTGTGTCCACAGACCCTTGTAAAGACAGTGAGAACAGGTTGAACACAATGTGCCGGGTCGAGGCCATCACCCGCCAGCCGCTCATCTTCGGCTTGCCCGAGTCGTGCCCCCCAGCTAGCGAACCGTTGTGCGCCAGTGACGGCGAAACCTACACCAGCGAGTGTGCCATGAGAACAACGGGCCTGCAGAAAGGCATCAAACTCAGGAAGATTCACGCGGGACGATGCAGGGGGCGGGGTAAGTTCCAACTTCACCTTCCACGCTTTCTCTTCCTCCAATCCAATCCATGATGCCGTTCCCCTTCACAACAATGTCATGTGCACTGCCATTCACAGATCTATCCATCTATCCATCCATTTTCTGATCCACTTTATCCTCACAAAGGCTCCAGCAACCCCCCGCGGCCCATCCCAGCTGTCTTTGGGCAGTAGGCGGGGGACACCCTGAACCGGTTGCCAGCCAATCGCAGGACACACAGAGACGAACAACCATTCGCACTCACAATCACACCTAGGGACAATTTAGAGTTTCCAATCAGCCTGCCATGCATGTTTTTGGAATGTTGGGAGGAAACCGGAGTACCCGGAGAAAACCCACGCAGGCACAGGGAGAACATGCAAACTCCACACAGGAAGGCCGGAGCTGGAATCGAACCCGGTACCTCTGCACTGTGAGGTCAAAGCGCTTCACGGATCTATTTCTGCTTAATATTTGACGAGGCGGCGTCAAGACCTCACCCCAGTCGAACCCCTCTCAGCGGTATGGAGTTGAATGATTCTGAGGGCTTAAGGTCAGTACCTTCCCAACAGTAGCCTCCTCCAGCCTGATAAGAGGCTGACTATCAGTGTGAGTGGGACAAGAGTAGGAAACCATAGTTAAGAAATAGCTGTCAGCTTGTACCGTTTGCCAGATAGCCCTCTGAAGAAGACCAGTTTCCCCCGCTGTGTTTTCATCGGAGCCAAGCTCACGAACAGCAGTGTCGGTTAAGGGCAGCCGGGTCGACAGACTGTAATGTGTTGAACATCAAAATCAAGAACGGACAAAGAGTATCGGTCTCCTTATTGGAGCTGTCTGTCTCAAAGGCTGAGAAACACCGGACACCGCAACATTTAATCCCTGATAACGTAGTCGGAAATGGTACGGAAATTGTCGTATGCTAGTAGCATGCTAGTTTTCTTTTTTGTTGTTGTTGTTTTTCGGTGCTCACTGCAACACACTCAAAAGCAAAAGTTCCAAGTCATAAATGCGTGTGCTGACTCGTGCCTCTCTTTAATCCTGTTCGGTTATGTGCATTTCAAATGAAAGAACAATTCAATTTGAAAAACCAATCCATGAAATCATATCCATTAGGAAATTACAAGTTGGTAACTAATCAGAATGGCCATTTGGACATGCTAGTGCACATCCTTGGAGCCCTCTCACTCAGATTGAGGAGCAATGTAATTAAGTGTGGCATGACATGCTTTTAAAGAAAGCGGGGAGAGGAATTGGATTGCTGTACAAATTTGATCCACCGATCAGCAATGAAATAATTTTGAAGCCTTGCGAGCGGTGCGAGAACAGAGGCCTCAAATTGGATTTTCTCACTTCACCGCTAAACTTGTCATTTGACGCAACCAGTTCATCTTTTTCTTCATTTTCCAAATGAATTTCTGCTTAGTGAGTTGAAAAGTAATGAGTGTGGCACTTTCGACTTTAACTTGGCCGTAAAAATATCATTTTTAAGAGTTGACAGTGTTGTAAAACTTTTTGGTGTGGAAGTTTCACATCAAGCAAAACATGACATCATGAGAGTGTCAGTGACCACAAGGCTACAATCGCCAGCCTTTCTCAAATAGTAGGGTGTGTCACCCTAGGGTGCGTAGTGCAATGCTAGGGGGTGTGCATGTGGTGACCCCAGGGAATGTGCTATTTTTTTTTTCTTTTTCTGTATTAGAATAACATTTGGGCGGCCAGTGGTTAGCGCGTCGGCCTCACAGTGCAGAGGTGCAGGGTTCAATCCGGCCTTCCTGTGGGGAGTTTGCATGTTGTCCCCTTGCCTGCGTGGGTTTTCTCCGGGTACTCCGGTTTCCTCCCACATTCTAAAAACATGCACAGAGGGCTGATTGGACACTCTAAATTGTCCCTCGGTGTGAGTGTGAGCATAGATGGTTGTTCGTCTGTGTGTGCCCTGCGATTGGCTGGCAACCGGTTCAGGGTGTCCCCCGCCTACTGCCCGAAGACGGCTGGGATAGGCTCCAGCATGCTCCGCGACCCTTGTGAGGATGAAGCGGGTCGGAAAATTGATGGATGGATAGATGGAATAACAATTTTGACTGGGCCATGTTTGGCTAGTTTGAAAAGTCATTCGAACATCCTGCAGTCTTTCAAACACACATAAATCAAATGGTAAAAACATTTTTTTCCCATAATGCCATTGGGAATTGACTTCCGCATGTGCAAATGTGTGCATTTAAGTCAATACACTTTTCTGAAAATAAATTTAAAAAATAAATTTTAAAAAATCAACACCATATTTTGAGACCTTTTGTTTCCAAAAGGTCTCAAAATATGGTGTTGATTTTTTAAAATTTATTTTATTTATTTTATTTATTTTTATTTATTTTATTATTTTATTTTATTTTAAAAAAATACAACTCTACATGTTCCGAATCAAACTTATGTGCACAATAAATCGTGGCTGTGCAACCATCTCCAGTCTGCGTTTGGACAGATTCATGACTATGGACGATGGATTTCTGTTTCCTCGTTGCAGAAGAATGTCAGGAGGAGTGTCGCTTCAACGCCGTGTGTCTCGTCGAGCATCTGAATACTCGCTGCTCGTGCGATCCCATCGAGTGCGACGGGTCCTACAAGCCCGTCTGCGGCAAGGACGGCCACACGTACACCAACGACTGCATGCGCCGCAAGGCCGAGTGCCTGGGCAAGATCCTCATCCCCATCAAGCATGCTGGGCCCTGTGGTGAGTGGACCAAAGGGAGGAGGACGAGGTGTCCTTTTTCCCCCCGCTTCCCTCCTTCTGTTTTCTTCCTAACGTCGTAGACTCACAAATGTCTTAAATGGTTCAATGATGCTCTTTGAATGGGGAGGGCCCACTCGAGCCTGTGCCTTCACGTCACTTGTTCATCTTTGAAGCTCATCCCTCCATCTCCGATGACACCCGCATGTTTCATTCATCCACCTGCGCCTCAGTCCGTCTTTGTCTCGTCGTCTTGCGTGTTGTCTAAAAAAAAAGCTGTTCTTTCTTGTTACAGCGCCTCAGTCAGTCTTGTCTGTCTGTCCGTCTTTGTCCATGTTGGCTGTGTCTTCCTGGCTGTCTGGCGACAGGTGGAAAGTGGGGTCACCCAATGGGCGACCTCATCAGATGGATGCTGGGGCGGGGTGAGGCCTTCAGCTTTGCCCCGGGCGGATCCAACAGGAGGGGTCTTGTACCGCTGCTCTTCTTCCAGTCTCTTTGTTTCACTCTTACTGCACTGTTATGAACCATGAGGTTGGAGAAGTCTGCCTACTTTTTCTGTTAAATTCCCAAGCCCACACAGCCAAGTCTTTTTGTTTGGCATGCTGTAGTGCACTCCAAATTACCCATATCAGCCTGTTCCCCATTTTCCACAATACAGTATTGATTAAAAAAACTTGCAGCTGCAGTCCTTTGAATATGAAAGCCCATCACAGATGGTTTCATTTTTTTTTTTTTTATGGTTAGATCCTCCTTCAATTTCAAACAAGTAAATTGTCTTTTTATTCGAAGACGATACAAGTGCAACACAGGGTTTAATAAAGTTTATTGAGGGGATTTTTTTTTTAAGACAATTGTCCTTTCCCAAACATGATTTTGAAGCACCGTACACAGTTTAGTCAGGTATGGTGCTCTGAAAATGCTACAATTTGCCATTAACCCTTTCATGCACCCTGTAACTTGATAACACGATTAGCTGTCCACTGTAGTAACCGCTGTCCCTGAAAGGGTTCAAAAGTCGTCATTTCCAAGAAATTTTTGATAAATTCATGACAAAAAGTGGTCCTGAAGCTAATTTACCAAATTTCCTCTTATGTGCATTAGAATGTCCTGTTAGATTCACTGTAGTCTACAAATATGCATTTATACACTGTAAAAAAAAAAAAAAAAACAGAACTGATACTTAGTCTACCTCAAACACTAGTTTAAGTTTGAAAATCTTTCAAATATAAAAATGGCTGACATTCATGCTAACAATGTTAGCACAACAAAGCAAGGGCATTGTTTTTACTCATCTGTTTAATTTGGCTTTCAATTAAAGGTACAACCATTCTATAAGCTTATTTTACTTTGCTGTGGACTTTGGGAAAGCCAATTTTCACAACAGCAAATGTTGTGTTTTATTGACCAACTTAAAATGTTATCAAATGTACAGTATGCCTTGAAATGTTGAGTTTCAACAACCTTTTTTTTTCCAAGTATAATTTTGTTAATGTCGTACAGTATTATGTGTTCTGGTGCATTTCACACCATAACACAATAAGTTTCTTTTCGATTGTGATGTTTTTGTATTCGTTTATAAAATGAGACTTCAAAATGATGAAATAGCAAATCATTGGCTGCGGAATGTGCTGGAACCACGCCCCACTCAACTGCAAACTGGCAATTAAACGCCAAATACTAAGTTCTAGAAAATGGATGCTACTTCATCATACATCTTTCTTATGCTTACGCGCAAGTATAATTTTGAGCTGTGAGAATACATCCGCTTAAAAGGTCAGGTGGTTGGAATATATCCCACTGGGTTTGTCATTATGCTTGCTGTGACAACGAGGCGCTCAAAAAGGGCCACGCCAGTGCGAGGCCTCTGTCCAAACGCTGGCTGCCATGTTGGGCTTTTATTTTTCTCCTTGGTCTTCCACCTTCTCTCTGTGACATGTCTGCACTCATAATGTACACTGAGGCGCTCAAAAGTGGTCACGCCAGCCCTGAAAAGAATCTCAGAATTCACATTACACCCCTTTTGTCGAAGCTGCTTATTTTCTTTGAAAATGTGTCGTCAAAAGGCCAAAAAGCACACGCAAGGTGAATTCTCATGAGGAAGTTCGATGTTATTTATGGCAACGATTCTAAGTTGTCATGGGACTTCTTTTTTCTCCTTCAAATATAGTCGACTATGAGAGCCTATGACTATGTGATTAACACATTAAGATGTACATACTTTATGTTTGTCCTTAGACCAGAACTGAATACCAAACTCAATCTCGTGTTGTCTGTATCAGCAGGCGGCATCCTTCATTACCATGACTTGCCCGCCTGTGCTTAGCATTAATGAAACAGTTGACAGTGCCAACACTGATGTGTTTTGTTTTGTGCCTTCCAACAACTCCACCCACATTTTTGTCTCGTTATTTGACTTCCCTCTCAATATCTCTTCTTCCCGAGCGCATCATGCAGCGAGTTTATGAGTGTGTGTGTGTGCGTGTGCATGCGCTTTAATACGTTCTTATTGGAATTTGCATATTATTCAAAACAGAACAGCACAAACGTCAAAGCTTGATTCCGTTTTTTAATTAAACATCAAAAGAGAAAAGCAGAGCAGCCCACCGAGACGGTTAGCTTCGTCAGACTGGTGGTAAGCACAGTTGCACACAAGATACACTTGCACTTTCTTTTTTTTTGTCTGTCTTGGTAGAACTGAGAGCAGATTAGGTTAGTCACTGTCTTTAAAAAACACTGCGGAGATTAGTAGCCTTGTAAAAGACTCAAGATCCTCGTGTGCATGTGCACTCAAACCGTAACCCAACACGATGCAGTGTGAGGTTTCCTCTGCGATGCTCGCATCTTGACAGTTCGGCGGCTCTGTCAGAAAATGTCAGCCTGGTGCGCAAACGCAATCAGTGCCTCCAGGCTTCAGTTTCATGCCAAGAGGTAGCGTTTTGTCTTTGTTTGGCATGCATGCTTGGTGATCCCTGCGTGTCAGTCAAGTGTTTTAGTCAACACATTTACATGTTCATGAAATGATTCATAATAATGTCTGCATCCCTTGAATCATTTTAATTGTGGTACTTTACCACAGGCGGTACGGTGGTCGACTCGTAAGCACGTCTGCCGCAGAGGTGCAGCGCTCAAATCCGGCTCCGGCCTTCCTGTGTGGAGTTTGCATGTTCGCCCCCTGGAAATGGATGGATGGATGGATATTTGATCATAATAACTCTAAAATCATCTCCATGCAGAACTGTAACTCTGCCGTTGCTTTTGTGACACCTTGTCACTCTCTTGTACATTCAATTGAACTGACAATTTTTTCTTCGAGACATAAAGTTTAAAAACGGAGAAGTGATGAAACAAATAAAATGAGGGTCAAGAGAGCACTTGCGTCCACTTTTTAACTCGGTACCAAAATGCTCACCTACATCATGTACCGTAATTTTAGCATGTGGTGATGAAGCTTCATGCAATTTAGGAAAATGTCTTTCTTGCACTGTCAACAAAAGTGACAACAAATATCGAAATTTTATTCTCATTTATGTGCATTCCATCACCCTAATAAAGGTCCCCTGAAATGTGGGATGCTTTGAGTCTGCAATAAATTGCAGACCAAACGGTAAAGTTTATAATACTTAAGTTACACTAACCGAAAGTATTACACACTCATACACATTTGCCAAAGAAAAATATTCTTCACTTCCTTTTTAGCTGATTTGATTCTAGGAGCCAGCCCACATAGTACATCCCTTCCAGTAATTTCTTTCAAGAACCACAATGCTCAAAGTCTTCACCCTTTCATACCTGACCCATCAAGGAATAGCCAGAAAAATCTGATTTTGGGGAACTGAGATGTTCATTTACCCTTATAACCAAATCCACAAAAATATTTTTGCCATATTATTTTGTTTTAGATATTTGTTGTATCACATTTATAAGCATTGTGTAGATTACATCAAAAACTGAAAATTTGGGGAAAATCATATTTTAAACCTTCAGTATCAAATTTGATACAGATGATTTAATGTACTCGAAAGAATGAGTTACATAATGAAAATGCATGTATCAAATATGATACGAATGGCATGATAGGGTTAAAATATCACCTTGTTGGAAAATGTGTTCTCCAACGTAGTTCAGCATTCGTGGCTACTCTCCTTTCGCATCCTTCGACGTCGCGATGATTCGTCTCGTTGAAATGATTACATTCCATATTGAGCTTTTGCCACAGTGCAGTTCAATAATTCTCTAAGTCAAGTGCAATTGATTAAAGCGCCCCAACCACAAAACCCCCGTTCCCGTTAGTCTCATTAGAAGGCGAGACATATCTATTGTGGTTAATTTATGGATAACGGATTGTAAATCCTCACAGATGGCATCGTTAGTCATTTCCCTGTGCGGAACACAAAGATGAATTCTAGTCTGCGGTAGAACAATGATGTTTTTTTTTTTTCTCCTATTGTTAGATACCAACATCTTGATCTGAAAAAGTAGACAATGATCGATTGTCACAATTATTCATGTGTTCTTAAAAGGCCACTTACTAGTCAAGGTATCTTCTGGGATCCTTTATTCATTTATTTTTTCGTCTGTCAGTATACAGTATCACCATATAAGAGGGCTGGGAAATTTCGAATAGATTTTGTTCAATTTGATTTTAACGTTCCTAGCGATGTTTGTATAGCATTTGGGTGAGAGGTGGAGTAAATCCTGGAGTGGTTAGAGTAACTGGATCATGCCTGCCGTATTTTAATCTAACTTGCATGTGTTTGGTATGTTGACGGAGGCTCAGTTGTTTGGCAGAAACCCGTTCAAATACGGCTAGAGCATGCAAACGCCATACAGAACGGCTAAACTGAGATTCCGAAAACCTCTCGACTGTGAGGCGGACATGCTAACCACCTGAATGTCTCTCCAGGTTACATACTGTGATACATCGTGTGTATTGCAATGAATTCCCAAATAATTTATGAATGTTCATAAAGAGGTCGTGGGTTCGATTCCAGCTCCGGCCTTCCTGTGTGGAGTTTGCATGTTCTCCCCGGGCCTGCGTGGGTTTTCTCCGGGTACTCGGTTTCCTCCAATATTCCAAAAACATGCATGGCAGGCTGATGGAACACTAAATTGTCCCTCGGTGTGAGTGTGAGCGTCGATGGTTATTCATCTCTGTGTGCCCTTCGATTGGCTGGCAACCAGTTCAGGGTGTCTCTTGCCTACTGCCTGAAAATAGAGGGGATAGGCTCCAACACCTATCCCAGGTGTGAGGATAACGCGGACCGGAAAATGGATGGATGGGTGGATGTTCCAAAAAGGGTTGCAGAATTTGCTGGATGAGTTCACATCTGTTTGTCCTCATCCCATGCAAAACTGGCAGACGTTTTGTCTTATTTGATTCCCGATAGTTTATTAATAGCTCATCTCAATATTTTTCATCATCAGCCCGTTAATATGGAAGATGACGAGTGTGTGAATTTGGCAGGAAAGATCCAGTAAGTGGGCCACGTCCCTGCAGCGCGCTGGGCATTAACAATCCAAATGGCTCAGTGGGTCCCCGACGTGTCATTGTACCTGTGTGCAGTGTACTCTGCCTAATGTGCTTTTTTTGGCTCTTGTCTGTACCGCCCGGAGCTTGGTGAAAGGATATTTGGATTTGCAGCATGTCACTGTGCATCAAAGACATGCCTTCATTGGCATTTAGAGCTGCGCTGCCTCCCATCTGACCAATGCATGGTGAATAAATTCAGTCTCGAAAAAAAAACCAAAACAAAATAACAAACAAAAAACGACTACTACTCCAGATCTTAAAAATGGGCTTGAAACTAATTGAGTGCATCAGAATTTTAGAGGAAAATAACTTGAAACACATAACTCTTTTTACGGAGAAAAGCAAAACCAAGACTACAAACACGTTAAGCGCTACAGCGAGCAAGGTCAATAATCCAGCAAGCGACATGACAGCTTGGCAGTCCTTAAATACATGGCAAATACATGATTGGTAAACGCGGAACAGGTGTGCCTGCTGGAGGGAAACGCCCTTCACGACAGCTGAGGCTCGAAACAAAACAGGCAGACCTGACGGACTCATATTTTCGGCCACTTTTCGACTTCCCTCAATTGTTTTGGGCATATATGTCATGACATAAAAAAAAAAAAAGATTGTGTCATACACAAGTTATTAGATGACTGAAACTAGTCATTTACTTTTCGAAACAAAGTTAAGGCATTTGTATATTTTGTCAAGTACTGATTTCACCCTGCCCTGTGAGTTGCATCACAAACCCCCAGTCGAACCCAAATTCTACATTTTACCATTCCATTTGAAGAACCAGATGGATCCCCAAATGGACTTAGAAAATTGATTGTGTATGCAAGTTTGCCCTGGTATGCTAGCGCCTCGTATAACGCCACAGCCTCTAGAAGGTGACCTATGTCACATCATGATTTGTGTTCTTTGATACGCAAGAGTAATCCCTTGAGGGTTTGACTCCCAAGCAGTCGCTGAGTTTTGAGCGCACACATCAGCCTGAGTGCTGTTTTTCCTAATCAAGTTAATTTGAGGAAGTGCGGTGTAGAAGCAGATTGACAGCAGACAGCCTGCCAGTCCACTTAACATGATCTCCGGGCCATTCTCCACAAGCAGAAATTGTTGAGATTATTTAGGTCAGCGGGGTGCCACAAGTCACTTGAGGTGGCTGCGTGCCGCTGGGCTGTGATGAAATCAAGCAAAGCCACACATTTGCCAATTTGGTTTAATTGGATTGCACTTTTGCTCTTTGCGTCTCTCAACACATTCTGTGGACTCTTTTTAAGTAATGCCATTAATGGCATCAATTGCTAATCATTCTAAATACTTCACAACTGAAAAGAAAAAAAGATGTTTGGGTGATGTTCTTGGATGTACAGAAACAAGGATAAGAATTAAGTTTTTTGGGTCACCTGATTCTAAAAACTGCCCCATTGGCCGATCAAAAAATGTCCTTCGTATTTCACTCAAAATGCACCGTTGTCTGAGTTGAGAAGCACCCGTGCCCCTCATAAGTATTCAAGAGTCGTCGACAGACATAGCCCACAGGGTATGTCTTCTCCTTTATGTTAATGGAGCCTTTTCCTTCACTGATATCATACATGAATGTCTTTTAATACAAAAGGGGACAAGGGATTTCAATCAAAGGCTGGCAAGTTAAAAAAAAACAAAAAACAGACAAGGTGATGCTTGGTGTGGATTGTCTGCGTCCCACTGGAATGCTGGCTTGCAATGGGCTTGTAAGGTCTTTCTCTCCGCCAGTTGGCCACTGCAAGCGTCACCTGGACTGAGCCAATTCCACAGACTGCATAATCCGAACACGAACTGATTGAATTGCACCTGGACCCGCTGGGCTGAGGTTGGACTCCAATTACCTATGCATGAATTGAGCAGCGCTTCCCTAAATATTCCCTCAGCAATTTAACAAGTTACAGGAGTTTAATGGGACTGCACCATCCCCATTTGCCTGGTTTGCACGTTTTTGGAACTTTGTTGGTCAAGTTGCCACTTTCCAATTATTTAGGGTTGTAATTTCCCATTTGCTGTTCCAAGATCAGGGTGTCCTCTTCATCAAAAGCTTGAACTGTACAGTGGTACCTCTACTTATGAACGTCTCTTCATACGAAATGTTCAAGTTACGAAATTCCTCAACAGGAAAATATTACTTTCATGTTGCAAAAGAAATTTCAAGATACGAAAGGTAAAAATACAGTATGGGCTGCTACTCGCAGCTCCGAGTTACCTGAATACAACATACTTATAGCTGCTCTGCCACTGGCTATTACCGAGCATCTTCATGGCATCCCATTGGCTAAGAGGGACATCTACCGTTTGTGTCTATGTATGTAGATGGATAGATATGCGTTTATGCAGCATCCTCCTCAGTTGCCCCCTCGGGCCATGAGTTGTTCCGAGTTGTTCCAGAAAAAGTGATCGCTCACTATGCTGATGTTTGCCTTGGACATTTTCGAAGGATTAAGATAAGATAAGATAAGATAATCCTTTATTTGTCCCACACTGGGGAAATTTACACAGATTGTTAAAAGCAGACAAAAGCAAACGTCCTTGGATCCGTTCTTTACAAAACGCCAGGCAAAACCCACTTCTTAGAGAGAACATGGACCTAAAGAGGGTTAAATGACCATGATATTTATTCTTTATTCTTTGTTTTTACATTATGCACAACTCTCATTTATTGTGCAACAATCTAATTGTAACATAGTATATTTGTTACATATTTCGATGCATTTTTATGCTTCATAAAACATTTATGCCTGAACTTTGGGGGTCTTAGAACGGATTAGGGCATTTATTTGGAAAACGCGTCTCTCCTTACAAAATGTTCTAGTTAAAAAATTTCTTCCAGAACCAATTAATTTCGTAAGTAGAAGTACCACTGTACAAGCCATTTGCACAGGAAAAGTTGAACAAATGCATAAATCAGTTAATGAACATCTCAGTTCCCCAAAATCAGATTTTTCTGGCTATTCCTTGATGGGTCAGGCATGAAAGGGTGAAGATTTTGAGCAACGTGGTTCTTGAAAGAAATTACTGGAAGGGATGTACTATGTGGGCCGGCTCCTATAATCAAATCAGCTAAAAAGGAAGTGAAGAACATTTTTCTTTGGCAAGTGTGTATGAGTGTGTAATACTTTCGGTAAGTGTAACTTAAGTATCCTTTCAACTAATCTTTACCGTTTGGTATGCAATTTATTGCAGACTCAAAGCATCCCACATTTCAGGGGACCTTTATTAGGGTGATGGAATGCACATAAATGAGAATACAATTTCGATATTCGTTGCCACTTTTGTTGACTGTGCAAGACAGACACTTTCCTAAATTGCATGAAGCTTCATCACCACATGCTAAAATTACGGTACATGATGTAGGTGAGCATTTTGGTACCGAGTTAAAAAGTGGACGCAAGTG
>CAAKHF010017103.1:10493-42163 GCA_901007745.1 Hippocampus kuda
AAGCAGCATAACAGCCCAAAACATGATGCCGCCACCTCCTTCTTTCAACGTTGGGATGGTGTCGTGAGCCTTGCAAGCTTCCCCTTTTTGCCTGCTAAGTTTAACAATGCTCATTATCGCCAAAGAGTTCAATTTTTATTTCATCAGTGCAAAGGGCATATCCCCCAAAATTAAGGTCTCGGTCCCTTTTTGCATTTGCAAACTGTAATATGGTATCTTTGTGTTTGTTTTGGAATCACGGGTTTTTCCTTTCAGACGATGTTCTGCACACCATACAGTACTTAGTGGATAATGACACACTCTTGCCAGCTATAGCCAGAATCTTCACAAGGTCTTTTGCTTTTGGTCTTTGGTTGATCTTCACCTTTTGAACCAAAGCGAATTCATCTTTAGGACACAGAAGATATTCCCTTTCTGAGTAGTATGATGACTGGACATTGCATGTAATTATATGAGCAGATGACCGGCACATTCAGAGATCTGGAAATTGTACCCAAGGATGAACCAAACGTGTGGACAATTCTCTCCCTGATATCTCGGCTGATTTCTTTAGAATTTTCCATGCAGTTACAACAAAACAGCATGTTTGCCTTCAACTACATCCGCAGACATCTCTAATCAACTGAAACTTCCAACGGCAGATCATCATCTTCTGGCTTTTCCTATGCTGTGTAATGGGATACTTCACATATGTACACCATTTGCAGCAGTATGAAGTTAATATGTCGTCTATAATTATTGAAATAACCATTGTCTTCATGTCCATCGAACAACTTTATAAATTATTTTTTTTAAATGACAAATTCTGCAGTCGTACCATATCGGCTCGAATCGCAATCGCACTGAATGGAATCAAAACATTCCACTTGAAAATGTCCCATTCCTGAATCTTATCATACTCCACGTATGGAGATACGTATCAAATGTTTGGAAAGATGCACACCCCTATTCTCAATGACATGAGTAGTGATCATTACGTAGACGTGAGTCGCTTTAGAAGTCCCAGCAGTCAGACGCTATAGAAAGATGGCATGTTTTTGCTTTCTTCACAGATCCTCCTAAGTGAACTTGGCTTTGACGAAGGCTTTGTCACACCTCTTCGTGAGCAGTACCTCCACCCGCTGGCGTCTGTGCTCTATCCAGATTGTGGAGGTCACTGCCTGGACAGTCACAAGGCCTTTGTTGTCAAATATGACATAAAAGAAGACCTGGACCTCAGCTACCACTACGATAACGCGGAGGTCACACTCAATGTCTCATTGGGCAGGGACTTCACAGAGGGAAATCTTTACTTTGGTGATATGAGACAGGTATCATGTTTAGAATGCTTCTCTCCCGTCGGCATGCTTTGGTTTTGTTTTATATATACATCCAGTTGTGTTGAAATTAATAGCAGTGCATTTAAAACGCTCAAAATCCTATAATAGTGTATTTTTTTTGTTATTTTCATGCACTGGAAACACTGAACATCATATTCTAAATTAAAACAGAGAAACATTGATCAATTTTTAGATCGCGTGACAGAAAATGAAAATTGTGCTGTTCAACAAAATAGCTTTGTCAGCATTTTTCTTTGCAAAATTGAATATTGACTTCTATAACTAAAACTGTTTACTATTTAGCATTCCTGTCCCTTATGAAACACATTTTCAGTTGTCTTACCACTGTTTCTCAGAACTGATTCATATCCGTGTTGCATCAGGTCAACCGACTTCTTGCACGTGTGAACACATTTTACAGCCCAGGTTGATCAATTTTGCCGGTCTGCCAGTCGCCAGCAGCAAGGCTGTCATCGTCAGTACGTCATTATTTCAATCCAAGCCAAAACTGTCATCGTCAGTCTGTCACTACTCCATCATCGTTACTTTAACCATGCTTCTGTCATGCCCGAACCACTATTTAAGGACCCACCCCCCACAAATGATTGCCACATTTTCTTCTCCTTAGACACCATGTCAGCGGCACAGTTAAAAAAAAAACAAAAAAGTACAGGCAGCGTGGTGACTGGTGAAATAAAATATGGGACAAAGTCACTGCGGTCTGTGGGACTGGTCGTATGATTCAACTAGCTTGCAGATGAATTGACTCCCGATTCCAGCTGTGGCATGTTAGGGCAATACCAGTGCAGTAATTCTGTGTTTCCTATCTGCAGTTTTGTCACGAGCAATATCAAAATGGTTCAGACGGATAACTGTTCAATTCTTGAATAAACAAGTGAAACAAAACAGCTCGTCAACAACTCCCAACTGGCTGCAAGAAATTGCTATTTTGTTTCTCGTGTTTATTTCGTGTAGAATATTGAACAGGCTAAGTTAAAAGGGCACTAGAAATGAGCAGTTCTGTTTTATTGCGCTTTTTTTACATGGGTGATTTCAGTCCAATCTCTTTTGTTGCAGGTGCCTTTAAATGAGACCGAGTGTTCAGAGATTAAACACAGAGCCGGTGAGGGCATTCTTCACCGGGGCCAGCACATGCATGGGGCCCTGCCCATCTCTTCTGGTCAGCGTTGGAACCTCATCATCTGGATGAGATCCTCCCGGGAGCGCAATAAACTTTGCCCAATGTGCAATAGGAAGCCAGTTCTGGTGGAAGGAGAGGGCTTTGCTGATGGATTCACCAGAAGCTCCACTCGGCTGCTTGCCGACTTCTGTGAACTCACCTGACATATTTGACTGGGAGTGTGCCTTCTCCATTTTTGACATGAGACAATTTTTTTCAGAGGTACCACAACCATCTACCTGGGTTGATTCAAGTGGTTACTTATTGGGTAGAGTAATTAGCATTTACATAGCACATCTATGTGAAGCTAGCATCCGTAAACAACAGCTGAATATGGGTGTTGTGTCAGGTAAACGTCAGTGCTCTAGTGTCTGGTTCATCATCCAGACCCAATAAATGCTGTGAAGTAGTGCACATTGAAGTCATTTTGTGTTAGATGATGGGACACTGGCACAGGTCATAAATGCCCTGTGAATTGTCATACTGGTACCAGTAATCATTTGTAAAATGTAAACTGCAGTTAATAGTGTTGTTTATTATTGAATTATGTTTCTTCTTAGTTTATTATGCTTTTTGTCCACTCATTTGTTAAGATAGGACATCTTCCTGACACTTATTTCACATTAAGAATGAAATCAGAACACATTGTCGTGCAACCATCAGAAAGTTGCTTGTGAAGGCTCTCAGTCGTACAGGAAGGTTCCATTGAAGAAAGGGTTCCGTCAGTCGTCATCTGTACCTGTGGGTAAAAGAACAAAAAACAAAAAGGACGTTTCGCTTCTCTCACAGAAGCTTCGTCAGCGGTAGACAACTCTGAAGTCTCCGTGAAGACTCCGGAAATTGTTGTGCGCTAAAAGCTGAGCGTGGCCTAACAATAGGCCTAATCAAGACCCAACGATAGGGAATTTAGATATCAATGGGCCTCTTCACTTAGGGGCGTGACTAACCATCCCCAACCAGTCCTCAAATAGGCCACGCTCAGCTTTTAGCGCACAACAATTTCCCGGAGTCTTCACGGAGACTTCAGAGTTGTCTACCGCTGACGAAGCTTCTGTGAGAGAAGCGAAATGTCCTTTTTGTTTTTTACCCACAGGTACAGATGACGACTGACGGAACCCTTTCTTCAACCATCAGAAAGCAAAATGTGTGTAGCTCTCATCGATTCTTTCTGACAGAAACTTCTGCGATAATTACAGTAATAATTACAGTCATTGCTGATTATGTGGCCAGACTTGCGTATGCTGAAAGTCCATTGTGCTTGACATCATTTTTCTTGGCAGTTAAGTTGAACTTAAAGTTTCTATCGAAAGATGCCAGAAACAGCGCACGTCACAATACAGTATTTTTAATGTCATAAATATTTCAGTTAAGCAACAAGTGAGGCATTTTGACACACTTTCCAAATCGGCCTGCTCATGGTAAAGTTCTTCATCATTTCTCATCCAGCACAGTATTTGAAAAAACAAAGACTTGAACTGTCCACCCTGCTTAATAAACCCATAAGAACATCAAGACATTTGGTTGTTTCTTTTTTTTTTTTGTCCTGGTAAACATCCCTATGTGAGTGTGTTTCACTGACTGCTTTGGGAGGCCATGGTCAAAAGAACGGGTTCTGAGGGATCGGAGATGCAGTACAATGCAACACGTAACACAGCCAAACTATTGAAAAAATACAAGAGTGACTTTACAATGTCATGTAAATAGCCTCTACTGTATGTTGAATACATCTCTGTACTTCTGAGGGGCATCTCGGCCTGGCCTCATGCTGTATGCACAGGCTGACACAACAGTATGATCCAACATTTACACAGTATTGCGATAATAGTACACCGTATACATCAAAGGAATTAATACGACACATGAAAGCTTATATTTTTCAATATGTAATTACAAGTTCAATATATTTATGAAAAACCCACTGGTTCAAAAGTGTTCTTGGTTTTTAAAGTGTCAGGGATAAGTTGGACAATCTCGCTGCGAGCAGGCGTCAAGCATCCACTTCATAAGGTCGTCTCGCTGCTCATGTCTCGTGGCCGCTGGTGGTCCATGTCCGAGTCGTCATCCGACTCCATCTCGATCTTGACCTGTGGGACGGGGCAGGCCATCCCTCGTCCCATTGGCAATGCTGGAGATGACGGGCAGGAGATCTTCAGGTGGAGGGTAATGCTGAGGAAGGGCAAGCGCCAGTTACAGTTTCTCACATACTCAGGCAAAAACATGACGAGTTTGAGGAGAGAGGCCAAGGGAGAAAAAACAAGTTTGTTCCTAAGATGCCAGAGAGAAACTACAGCAGCTGATGATGGAATCTAGGGGTAAAAAAAGACAAATGACCGGGAAAGGCAAGTGCCTCGACTGCAAACAACAGTCACTATGGTGTAGTAGGCTATTTTAGGTAAGTAGGTCAAAACGTATAGTTCAATTCCAAATTACTCTTCACAATGCAGTATCTCTTGTGCAAAGACCTCGATTTCGAAATAAAAAATACACTTTGTAGCTTAAATAAGTGACTTTATCATTCATTTGTCGGTCTTTTGTCATATAGTCACCATATCTAGCAATGTATGGTGATTTATTATGACAGATACTGTATCTGTACATGCATCTTAATCAATTTTATATCAAAATTGTATTTATTTTCTTTCCAAACCATGCCTCTTTCAAAGCAATGCAGACTTGTTTGTCCATTTCTCTACAAGGAATTTAAAAAAAAAATAGAGGCATAAAGGGTGATATGTATTTGTAGGGGAAAAAAAACACATCTATCAACTGTATTTGACTGTAGGTGAGGTAAAATCAGCTAGTGGATTTGCCCAAGAGTTTTAGAACAAGGGTGAAAAAAGAAACAACCAAAGTAATCATGATTCTTGACACATATGGATGAGTCTAGAAATAAAACATCTCGGAATGCATTTTCTAAACATGACATTTGTCTTTTAGACTTCAGATGTTCATTAATCACGTCTGTTCTTACTATCCATTCGTTAGATGATCCTAGACATAGAAGGATAAACAGCTTACAGACCCAGCAAATATACAGCACACATTTTCATAATTTCCACGGGCCCTGTCGCTTCAAAGGTTATATACATCCAGGGTAAATACAATGTATACAACACGAATCCCAGGGCACATTCCGTGAAACATTCAGTACACAGCACAGGAAGAAAAAGAAGCAAAAATTAGACAGCAGGTAGGAATACAAGGATCTGCATTGCCTTAAAGTGCATGGAGAGGACACTGCGTGGGATTACAACAGCACGCCACACTATGAGGACAATGTTGTACGACCAATTGTTTACCATAGTATCTCTCCAATTGTCTATTATTTATTTACAACTCATCCAATAACAATACACCAAATGATCCAGGGGGAAGCAAAAGACCTGGGTCGTCGCAGGCCTTCTAATACCGACCAGCGTTATAAGACAATTGGAAGCAACAAAATAAAAAGCAAGACATTGACAAAAAAAACTTTATATTATTATTATTATTATTATTATTATTATTATTATTATTATTATTATTATTATTATTATACCAGCACAAAGCCATTGTTTTCAGATATTATTACAATATTTTTTTTCAAAATCTAAATCCAAATCTAAATCTAAATCCAGCCTCCGTGTTGGATGTCATCAGACAGTGGCGGTGCACCTCATGAATTGGGCAGTAATGCCCAAGTGATGGTATTCAGTCCTGCAAATAGTTTGCAGACGGATGTGCACACTCTTGGATCATAAATCAAAAATGTTTCCTACACCTTGAAACTTTTTCAATCTAAAATAAAAAATATATGTGAGGTGCAGAGGAAGGTGATTTCATTTCTTGCACCTCAAGGACAAGAAGATGAATGTCAGTAAAATCTGTTTTTATTATCAGAAAACTTGGTTTCGCCCTCAAAGTAGCAGACCGACAAGTGGCTGCCATCTTTGAGGAATAAAGACGTACCTTGGATTGAATGCCTGGAAAAAAACGTCCTCGGTATTGAATGAGTCAATATTTTAATTCAAAGGTGGGCTTTTTTATGATTCACCACTGATACATCGATATTATGGAACATATTGTATGTTATACTTCCCCCCAATGCAATTTATTTGAACCAGATGGAAAATTACCCAATATGCAGAGTACAGTACATCAGGAAAAAAAAGTTGCAAAGTAGGAGGAAGCAACATTTCAAATCTTTTAAGTCGTGTCTGTGATGCTGTGTTCTGTATGAATGGGATTGATAAAATGTATAGGGCTGTGGAGTTTCACACTTCACACACAGGTCCTCTGCTTTGTCGTGTTTGAAAGGAGTGTCGCTGTCTGAAGCGTCTTATAAATCACACCACACGCTGGGTCTGGTGCCGCACATCTAATTGGATGAAAGTGCACACAGTTGCGGCAGTTCTGTGTAAAAGGCAAAGGGTATCTTACTGTCAAGCCTGAAGTTCGCTTTTGGCTCTGGTTTGGAAATTTTGCAGGATCTCAACGCGAAAGAGGCTGTTGATCATCTGAATGTATTCTGAATGCAATTTTATGAATTTTAGTTCTGACTCGTTAGAATGTTTTATTGGTTTAAGATATTAATTATGGTTAACCTACAACATTGCGTCTCTGCTTCATAAAGGTTTTTAAGATAGTTTGGACTTGAAACGTACATATTTCATTTTTTTACTGCAGAAAAATTTGCTTCTAAATTTGACCAAATCAAGAGGTCGACCAGTATCCCAGATTGGATTTTTTAGACCAGGGGTGCCCATTACGTTGATGGTGATCGACTGGTAGATCGCGGACTGGTCCCAAGTCGATTGCGAGGGGTGTAAAGGAGGAAAAAAAAAACAACCATTTGTGTGTCTTTGTGCATATTAGTAATATATTTTTTTGTGTTAATGTACCCTAATCATCCTATCAATCTCATTTTCACAAAAATAAAATAAAATCAAGCAGGGAAATCTTTAACCTAAGTTGTTAGCGCTCAGCAGTCTGCAATTGCAGCTTGTGATCAGGGCTATTGCGCTATATAATAATAATAATAATAATAATACATTTTATTTATAAGCGCCTTTCAAGACACCCAAGGACACTTTACAATAACAAAAAACATAAAAAAACAATGCAGTATCTTTTATCGTGATCATTTATTCTCATTCAGAGTTTGCTTCGTGTACAATTCACCGAGGGCACAGGCAAAGAATAGGACTCTAGAAGGCTGAGGGAACACTTTAAAACGGTACGTGTCAGCTCCGATAGTGAACAGACTGCAAAAGTGCGTCGCATGCCTCCGTGTCAGGCTGTTGCTCACCTGGCGTGCGTCTGCATGTGCGTGCGTGTGCGCGGTAACGGGTAGATTGCGGGAGGTTGGTTGATCGAAAAGTAGATTTTTGCTCCAAAAGGTTTGGGCACCCCTGGTTTAGACAGAACCTCACAGGTTCCACTCTATGTCAATGCTTTGATCACCACAACTTGGATTTCCATTAGTATTTCCACTATACGAGTGTGCCACTAAAAGCACTCACGACAATCACAAATTATGTGTGCGTGTGTGTGTGTGTGTGTGTGTGTGTGTGTGTGTGTGTGTGTGTGTGTGTGTGTGTGTGTGTGTGTGTGTGTGAGTGTGTGTGTGTGTGTGTGTGTGTGTGTGTGTGTGGAGGGGGGGGGTGCTAAAGAGCATGGTGTGTGTCAGAGGACTGGCAGTACGCTCCCCACTCAGATTGTACAACATCAGGATAGACCAGATCTTTGTAGGGAATGTGCAGTTTGAGGACACAGTACCTGCGATCCAAGTCTGAATCTGAACTTGGTGAATGGTTGGCGTAAGGGCTGTACTTATCCTGGAAATCAATAATACAGGCACAGACAAGAAAAACAAGATCAGTTGTGGCCTGCGGGGGGCAGCAAAAGCTCATATTTCTCACCTCCTCCTCACTGACTTCCAATTTGGGCCTTTTTTTGTCTTTCCCTCCCTTCTTGTCATCATCTTTCTTCTTTTTCTCTTTCTCTGGCAGGAGGTCATCCAGCCAAGCCAGGTCATGCTGGGAGAAGACCATGTCCAGCATTTTGCGAACGACCATCAGACCGAGGATCTGAAGTTGAACGCAACAAGGTGCGCACACACACACACGTTTTCATTTTCTCACCAACATTTGTCTCATGGGCAGGTTATGGTCTTCATATGATGTAGTTGGATGGCATTTGAAGATGGCATAAACATGAATCACATGTATACTTAATATAAATAGCTCGCGGGAGCCATGAATCTGAGGACTTCTGGAGCATACGCAGGACATTTAATCTCATAACAATCGTGTGCAATAGAGTTTTAAAAAATTATTATTACATACCATAACTGGAAAGATGATAGCTAAAAAGGTAGATTTCAGTATCCAGAGTACAGCCAGGCATATGATCTGAATCAAGGTGAACAGGTGGACCCTTCTGAGCGGAACATGACGCAGGTAGGAGAGGTCAGGTTGATGCTTGGATGGCATCATGTACAATTTAATCCTGTCCCAGAACTGTGGATGGGGGATAAAACCAGGTAGTGTCAATTTCAAACACCCGGTCAAATTATTGCAGAAGTTATCTTGGGTCACTTGTTATACAGGTCCCGACGGAATGCATTATAAAAGAATGAATTATTTAAGCATGTGGCAGAGGGGTGAAGAAGTTAATTGAATGCAGAACCTATAAAATGAATGAGCAATCACTGAAAATTTGGAGGGTTCGCTGATGTGTCACAGCTCTGACTGGCTGTGCATGATAAGCGTCAGCCCGGAAGATATTGAAAAGTCTCAGCTTTAAGTCCTCTAGCATAATCAAATTTAAAAAAAAATTAAATTTTTTTTTTAATTTAGTTTGGAATGGTACTCTTAATAGGCTAATTGTACAGCCCTGCACACGATCACATTAAGAGATCTCGATTAAACTATTGACAGCAGGAACATGAGATGTCATGGTAAATGGGCTGTCATTTGTAGAGCACTTTTATATCTCGGGTATTCAAAGCTCTTCACATTATTACTTTATCCACCTACTGATGACGGAGCATCAGGAGGAACTGGGGGTTCCTTATCTTGCTCAAGGGCACTTCGACATGGTCGCAACGGCTGGGCATCGAATCACCAACCTGTGCTAGGGAAACGACCTCTCTACCATTGAGCCATGCCGCCCCGGTGGGGTCAAAATATTTGAAACCGTCCTTAGTGTTATGCGGTGCACTGCAAACCTAATTTATTGTTTTGTTGAACTAATACACTCTCTGACAGTGTGAATCCAAAGCTAACATTCTTATACATGTAGGAAAGACTACTGCATTATAAAAAAAACATATTAGATCGCTTTATGAAATGTAAACAAAATTTAAATTGCATAATAACAATGTGGATGGTGAGTGCATGAAATGTCCTATATGTGTTACGTACACTTTCTTTCTTTCAATGAGCATCTGCCTGCTGGTTGGTTTGTTCAGCAGCTTGCAGTTGTTTGCTTTCTGCTCTGCACCACTTAAAAAAAAGGTAATCAGAATGACTGCGAATACCTGGATTCCGCTGAGGGAAGCTACTCCCATGTAGAGGAAGACGCCGTACAACACCGGCATTGGAATGTACTGAAGAGAGGAATCACAAAGAATTCATTCAACATAAGCAGTTGATGATTAACCACCCACAGTGTGTCATGAGGAATAAAATAAAAGATACTACCCAGTAGTGCATAAGTCTCGAGCCACCATTAGTTCAGTTTTTTTACTGATCCTTTTTCCAAGCAGTCATTTGGATATAATTTAACCGTGTCCAGTAGAGACGTTGTGCACCAACCAAAGGAGAATAACAACATGCAATTTCTTTTCATTGTTTGAGGCGTGGAAACCGTCAACCCCACCAGAATTATGAAACAGGGAGTGGGCATCTAACTAAGGAACAAATGGTCAAAACACACACAAATACAGTACTCTGTGACGACAACAAGAACACTGAACTGCAAAAACGAATACATTCCAATCACATATCACATATGAATATACATCCATCCATCCGTGACGAGGGCGGAAAATTTCAATATAAACAGGAGACAATGTTTCTTGAGCGCAGGGGCATCGCGACATGTCTTGAATGCACAGAGAAAGTTGCGGTGCTCAAGAAATCAGACATCATAATTCAACTAGACGCGCAGAGGAGTACGCAACATACGAGGGAGAAGGGAGAGGACCAGTTTGCCAATCATGTTCACCTTCTGAAGAAACCGTTAATAACCTTCTGAACTATTAATGAAGATGGAGAAGATTAGATGAGTGGTGGTTTTTGTTTTGTTTTTTTGTATTTTTTTATACTTGAACCCCTTTATGTGTATGACTTGATGTGGCCTAGGCACACCCAGACTCTAGCGGCCACGTAAGTTGAATTAGAGACCAGTCTACATTGGCTGTGATGACGTAATTGTCATGGGGGGGGGGCAGAGGACGGAGGGTCCTCTCACAGGTGGTTTGTTCAAAGCATTGTCTAAAAGCACAAGCACCTTATTGCCAGTGTTCTTACCTTTAGCACTGGAGCAAGGAAGATGGAGACCCCAGTGAGAACGAACACCAGAATGCCTGTCATTCGTTGTTCTCTGAAAATTCAAAATTATTGGCAAATACATCTAAAACATTAAAATAACTGACCAAAGGATTAGACTCCACAGGTAAAAACACGGACACCTATACTGGACATGCAAATTGCTTTTGACTGTCGCTGACCTGACTCCGAGGAATTGGGGCTGCTCTCCGGGGGCGCTGGATTCACTTTCCATCTTCAGAGAGTCGATGTGGGCGATAGAGATGACGGTGGCAGCTACATACCAGGGCAGACCCAAGAAGGAGCAAGTGGCCATCAGGACCCCCACCCAGAAGAGATCCAAATGGTAGCCACAGCCTTTCTGCCGAGACAACAGGCACAGGATCTTCATTAGCAGCATGCTGTTGCTTTTCATATATTTGCATCATTGCTTTTTATGTACTGAAACTAGATGAGACAAAGGTCCGTGTGAAGTCTCCATTGTGAAAAGGAGAACATTTGGCTTGTTTAAATTGTTTATGAATGAACATAAGGATCAAAGACTTACTCGAATAATTGGACCATAAGGTGCAAAAGTTACTTCGCAAACCAATTAGCGATCCCACGTTCAACCTATTACAGGTCAAGTAAATTGTTATTAAGCCTTATGGAGAGAGTTTTGAAAATTTAGAAAACATTTTTAAAATGACACCAAACATCAATGCCTGAAAATGTATAAAGGTTAAAAACTGATTTGGCATTTTGAGTAAGTACACACTATGTATAAATGGCCATGCACAGATAGCTCTGTATCCGAGGCAGGAATGAAATCTGAAATGCAACATGATGACATTTTGTCTCAGCGACCTCAATCATCTTGTGTCAGACTGCATTCAAAAACGTCTGTTGGGGATTCCACATATCGAAGGCGAATAAATTCTGTAAATGTGGCACCATATTCTGAACGATACCTGTGGCATTAGAAGTAATGACAAACCTTCAGTCGTTTTTAATTATTTATAGTAATCTGTCACTTTTGTACTTGAAATATTGTAAAATATTTTGATTCTTGAACAAAAAAAAAACAACTCTGTTTTCAATCTACTGTACTTAAGATATTTTGCATGTATAAGAGAAGCTCAGGAGTTGAATTGGATAAAGGAAGAGAAGTATTCTATCAGAAGTAGACCTACCTACCTTCAGTTTGTTTTCCTTGCGGTTGACAATGACGGCACTGATTTGTTGGTCCATGAAGATGAGGATGGTGACAAGAAGGGCAGGGACAAAACTGCCCAAGTAAACCCACCAGGGGTTCTTCCCAAACGGCAACACCAGCCAGCCACGATCAGGCCGAGTTGGCTAGTTAGAGACAAGAAGACCTTTCATTCCCACATTCAAATCTCAAACGTGTCGTTAAATACTCCACGATCCAGTCAGGAGATTTATTTATGTCATGATTCCGTTTCTGTTAGTATCCAGCAGGTGGGAGAGCAGGAACTTTCTATCCACCTACGCAACTGCCACTCATCATAATCACCGGACTACTTAAAGATTGTCATTCTTATCATTCAGAGTCGTACATATAATTCACCATTGTTCAAGTTGCAGGTTTTTTTTTTAGATGTTCCATATTTTTGCGCCATAGTTCGATTGCCTCGCTTTTGTACTTTTCATGTAAGTAAAATTCTCAGATTTTTAAGATTATTCTCAGTTTATGTTAGACATGTTTTGGTCCTCTTGTTCTTTTGTGCCAAGCTATTTTCATGTATCTTCTTACCTTTGGCAAGCGCTTTTTGTTTTTCTCGTTTTTGTCCTGGTTATTTGGACCAGCGTCATTATTTGAACCTTGTCCGTCATGTGATTTCTTTTTTTTTGCAAATAAACCTTTTTGGTGCCGAGATTTTGTCCTTTTTTGTGTTTGTGGGATCCACTCCAATCCAGAACATTCTGGATCGTTACAATTGAATTTATATCTAAAATAATTACTTTCTTTTGTTATGCCAATATTTAGATGTTGAAATTGCTTTCTTATTCTGTACCCCACTTTATTTTTTGCACGGATGGCCATTTTCATCATGGATTCAAATGAATACAATCAAAGGATTCCCATGTAGCTATTCAATACGTTGGTGTATTACTGTAATTTATTTTGCTGATAATATCCTCTCAATTTGTTTCAGCCATCCAACCATGGCAGAATTCTATGAAAGCTTCTGGTGCATTCATACCTACAAGCAAACAACAGCGTGTGTGCAATACCGTGAAGCAACAAGTGGTGAAAGGAGTGTCTTTAAAAGCAACCTATCGCTGGAAACATGTTGAGTGCATGTGACTTTTGTATTTATTTTTGGCATGATGTGCCAGATTTTTACAGGGAGCTGTTAAGAGGACAGATGAAACATTGTTAATACCTGCATCATTACAGTGAGGAACAAACCATTTAATTTCCCACCCGATGCAAATGATGGAAAGCTCATGCACAAAATCAGATCCAAATGTTCTGAAAAGGGCAATTTTGACCGACTCAAGGATGCGTTAACAAATGAGGCAGGAAAAGAATGGGATGGGGGTGCGGAAAGGAGCAAGGAAAAGAAGAAATATAGGCGATACCTTGAATTCTGTTGGTACAATTAACTTGGGAGTTTTAAGGCCCATCAGCATGTCAAGGCCCACAAACGTCATGATTGACATGAAGATAGAAAAGTCACTGATCAGTTTCCTAAGCTGGACAAAACAACAGCAAAAAAAAAAAAAAAACCAGTATGACAACAGACAGTTGAACACATATGACAAGGTCAGACCGAAAACATGAAAAATAAGGTTAGTCGTTGACATGTCAACAGGCAACTCCGAACACAGTTGGTGTTAAACAAGTCCAGGATAAACAATATTGTATCTGTTTGTTAGATGTGACTGTTTGCAGTGTATTGGCAAAGTTGTCCAGTCTGTTTTGATTTCCACTTGGGTATCATGATGGTGCATTATCATTCGTAATCACAGTGTTTCTGCACTTTGGATGGCAACAAACCTTTAGAATTTTGGAACTCGCCCTCTGCAAATGATTAAAAGAAGGTCTCCAATTGATTGTACATGATAGTAAGTTGTGTACTAAATATATTGCCGCTGTCCAATAACATTTATTGCAGTTTCTGTAACAGTGTATTATACTGGAGCAGTTTCCTCATGAGGAGGCAGGTGCACAATTGTCATTGACAGTTATGGAAATAATTGGAAGTCAGTGATTGACTCGAAAGGTTGTACAAAAAATATTGAATACAAGTTGGGTTGGTTAACAAGAGACATTATACAACTATTAAAGCGTTGCTTGGTCACCTTAGTGGGAAAGTAGCGGCTGAACTTGAACTTCTTGAGCGTGACAGTCATGGAGTATGTTCCAAAGAAGAGGATGAAGGACATAAGCGCCAGATCTGGGACATACTTGCAGGAATTCCCCACCAAAGACCCCCCGTACTTCAAACACTCCTTCTTACTCAGCTGGCTCCAGTCCAGTGCTGTCACATTCAACTGCGGGGTGGTTGGGTGGCAGTGGTGCAGAGATAAAGACAGGGTGGTGGGGGGGAAAAAAGGAAGGTGCTTGAATTAAAATGTTTTTTGTTTTTCTTTCCTTCCCAAATAAACAACAACACGCAAGACATAGGGAGTGTGAGGATTATTGGGATGGGTGGTGATAAAGGACAGAAAGTATCAGGACAGCAAAACAACCTCCAATCACAAGGAAAGATCAGGAAAAATGGCACACCTGTCATTGGGACTCTACTTTCAACCTAAAATGAATGGCTGCGAAATAAAGTATTCAATGAAAACTCTGAAAATAAGCACTTACCCCAGAGACACTAGAGCTGTTATCTGGCATTGGAACTAAACCATTGAAGATCATTGCAGCCACTGTTTGTGAGTTGGAGATGACATGTTGAAGCCGAGGGTTTAATGAGACATAAAGAGTAGACGAGGAGGGGAACAGAAGGGAATAGAAAAGAAATGTACAACGTCATAATCAGAATACAGCAGAACGCAGCCTGCGGGGGGCATGCCATCCAATAAAAAGGGGGACTTACTTGGAAGAGAGGGCAGCCAAATTGTATAAGCATGCCAAAAACAAAGAAGAAACAAGTCAGTTACAGAAATCGATGTTTGTAAAATGTTTGCATGTTTTACGGTCCATCTGTGTTTCATCAATACGGGTGTCAGAAAAGTTCCAGGACTGGTGTCACAAACTACTAATAAATGACAAAAACTACAAAAACAGTTTTCCTCTTCAAAGAGAGCCAGAAAATCAGCCAACACGTCCGAAACGATACTGCGCGTTTGCTTCACTCAGTGCGTGAGAAGAGATCAAAGTTGTGGCAGGACAACTCATAACTGCCTCACCATGCCGACAGGAGCAACCTCCCTACTCACCCGACCTGGCTCGGTGTGACATTTTTCGCTTTCCTAAGCTCAAGGGGATCTTCAAGGGGACCCGTTTGACAGCCGTTTTGATATCAAGCTGGCCATGACACCCGAGCTACGAAGGATCGTGGAAGAATCCTCCAAGGATTCCATGAAGGTGTGGCAGAGAATGCTGGGAAAGCGCTAGATTGACTCCAGGGGGCTTACTTCAAAAGGGAAAACTTGTAGTTTGTAGTTTGAAATATAAATATATCCCAAATGACACCAGTCCTGGGACTTCTCTGATACTCATTGTCATTATACATCTCGCAAAGTTACACATTAAGAAATATGATTCCACGAATGCAGCCGTTTCTACAGCGCTGCATTCTGTGCCCAAGGGAGCATGGTAAATGGCGCTGCAGGTGCTGCAACGGATTGGGTCCGGCCACTTCAATGCTGCAAAGTGCAATAGGTATTTTCTTGGGCCTATGCCAGCCATGAACTTTTCAAATCAATACTACTTTTTCTCCCTTCTTCGTGCTTGCCTGAATGCTTTTATTTGTTTGTTTGTTTTGAAAATCAACCTTGAATGCAATTATGTACGATGAACTATGAATTCTGTATGAAAATCCAGCAAAAGCATGTGCGCTTATTTAAAATGGCATTAGTTGTCACTGACAGTAATGTCAAAAAGATCAAAATGTTACCAGTCATATTTTTGGGAGAGTGCACATGCACACGCACACTGCAAGTCATGCTTCATGTTCCAACTTTTATGATGAGTGTACTCGTCCCTGAAAGAAGGAATAAACTCACTCGGGTCTGGCGCCAAGCACTCGCACTTGTAAGCGGTGACATAGTCTGGCTTGAAGTTGGTGTTGATGGGGTAGTATTTGAAGCAGCCCACCATCTTCTTGATGGCATCAGAGATGAAGATGAAGGAAATGAGACTGGAGAAGCCCTCTTCAGTGAAACGTGTCATGTACTTGATAATGTAACTGGCATCGGTTGCCACCAGGATGAAACACTGCAAGCATGAGTGGATGCCTATCCACAGGCGCAGCTCCATGTAATCAATGTTGTTATTCCTTTAGGAAGCAGAAATCAGGGAAGTGTGTTGAGTGAATGGATGAAAGCAGTCAAGCTCCACCAAGTCAAATGCTAAAGCCCCTCAAGGCCAACCCCACCTCGTTACCACCTAAGAAAAGATATCCCAAACAGTTGTCTGAAAATCCCTTCAAAATGGACATTGGGCGAACGTTTCTTACCTTAAATTTGATGATGAGCTGAATGTATAGCAAAGATTTTTGTTTTTTATCCAACATTGTAAGTCACCACAGTGAAATGGATGCCTTCTTGTGCTTATTAAAAATGGCATACATTGAATTAGGTTTGTTGCTTTGGTTGTGTTCATGTTTGTAAACAGATCGCCTCCTTTTTGTCTACGTTGTTTATTATCCTTCAATGTCAACCTTATTCGCTTCAAAAATCACAATCATTATCCGCAATTTTTATTGTCTGGCGCTTGTCCTCATTCGGGTCTCAGGTGAGCTGTAGCCTGTCCCAGCTGACTCTCCGTGAAAGGCCGTACAACAAGGCCAGGTGATGAAATTAAGTTACATTTTACTCACTTATTGAACGGTCGATCGCCCCTTTTCTCATCTTGAACTCTCAGTATTTCACTCAACATGGTACAGAAAACAAATTGGAATGCTGCTTGTGTCTGCTCCTATGAAATCGTGAACTCCCCTGTACCGTCCCGATCCCGTGATTAAATACCCTCATTCAGTGTCAGTCGTTGGGGAAAAAGGCTCACTTGCTGAATTCAAACAGGAGCTTTTCAAAGATGAGGATGGGTCCAGTTGAGCTGAGAATGATGAGAGGCTGACCCCCGAGGAGACAGAACACAGAGCCGGCCAGAGCTGTACCAAGAAAACTTTCCATAACACCCTGTTGAGGACAAGAGGGGCAGACAGATAACATTGTCGGAGGAGGATGACTATGTGTGAGCTAAAATACGAAAAGAGTAAACAGGAAACGCAGAATGAAGAGGAAACAATTACTCTCTGGTCACAATAGCGATACAATCAATTGGTTTGTAGCTCATTTTTGTCTTGTGTATCTGGTATTGCATGTACACTTAAGGCCAAAATCATTCTGGTGATATTTTAAATGTAAGTTAATTTCTCTCGAGATAATGGATATATTTAATAATAAATGTAAATCCAAATATATATTCGGAAGTTGTTGTTTTTTTTTTAATAATGCAAATGATTGTGTTTCCTCAATATTGTCCGATATGAGGAGAAATAACCATGATGAAAATAAATAAAAACCACAAAAACTGAATTCTGTAAATACTCAAAATGTACCAAAGATATCAATACATTTGATTTTATTCTAAAATATGTAAAGAGCAAAAAATGGTACAAACTTGAACCAATTCATGAATGTACAGTACACACATCGTCAAGGAAACAAAAAGACATAGTCAAAAAGAACCTTTAAATGTAAAGTACAGCAAAACAAAATATGAGGATGTACTGTATGTGGTATTTTACCTGGTAGTTTTCTGTTGCATCTCCCAGAAGGCCACCAAAGGTGATGGCATTCGTGATGCAGCCCAAATAGATGAAGAGCACAGCTGAAATGGACTGAATGTGGAAACCCTCGTAGAAATCACTGGGTAGCCAAGGCAATTTGCGCTTTATGTCCAGGTACAATCCTCCACAGAAGCTATTACATAAACCAGACACCGTTAGTCAAGCAGGTGGTGAATTGTGCAGTAATCCATCCTTCCATCATTTTCTTCCTCTTTACATCTGTGCACAACAGTGACAACACAATGTAAGGCTGAAAGAGATGTCTATGGATCAAAATTCAAACTTTGCAAAGATAATATCATCCATTTTTATTCATTCACCTCAAAATGAAACCACATCCAATTTTCATGAATAGACAAATAAAGGATTTACTTGGTAACTGGTTGTTTACGTTCACACCTTATGAGTGAGCAGGCAAAGACTCAGCTATTTGTCTTAAAACAATAAAAAAAAAATAAACATGAAAAAATTATATTTCCCATAATATATGCATCTATCCATTATCTGAACTGCTTATCCTCACGGGGGTGCCAATCTGAGCTGACTTCGGGCGGTAGGTGGGGGACACCCTGAACTGGTTGCCAACCAATCGCAGGGCACACAAAGACACCAAGACTCACAATCCCACCAAAGCACAATTTAATGTGACATAAATATACCATGCATGGAATGGGGGACAAAACCGGAGTACCCGGAGAAAATCCACACAGAAAGGCCGGGGCCGGATTAGCACCCACATCCTCTGCACTGTGAGGCAGACATGCGAACCAGTCGACCACCGTGGGGCCCCCATAATATATAAGAGGTCATTTTATGACACAACTCAGTGGTGCAGAATGCAGATCAAAAACACACATTAGCATTTTTATTTGCTGCTTCCAGCTGGCTTGTTTGTTAGAAATGATTTAAGTTGCGTTGGCAGCATGTGAGCAGTCCCACTGGCATGGTCAGCAGAGTCATTGCCTGAGCGCTCAGCCTAGGTGTTTTATTAACAAATAAGCCTCCAACAGATGCATTATAATCTATAAAATAAGTCTGCGATTATTCATTCTTGATCAGTTTGAACAACTTACTCATGATTTAGTGGCTGATTTAGTCAGAGTAATATGTACAATTAGGAGAACAGAGGTTGTATGAGGATGTTTGTTGCTCCATGTACAGCATTTTGTATGCAGCGATGGCTTTTTGAAAGTGCTCTATAAATACAGTTGAGTTGAGTTGAGATGTGTGACGTTGACATTTTGGGTGGTTTCAAACGGATTTTTTATCAAAGGTAATGCATATGATTGTTGTTTGCATTTACTAACTGAATGGATGAATATTCTGATTGGCCACTCCTAAAGTTCACGTCCAACATTGGCCCCTGTTTCTAAATGACTGTACTGTCAGTATTGTTGCAGTGCAGAGGAGGGCAGTTTGACACCACTCCAAACTACAACCACAATACTTAATTTATGATCAAGTTAATAACTCTCTGGCAATCAAAATCAGGCAATGTTATCTTTGTAATGAGAGATTTTAGATTGTGTCTGTCCGATCCCTTTTTACGGTTTGGTTTCATTAATGAATTTGGGATTTGAAGCCAATGTTTAGTTTTGTTGTTCCAGGCAAGTCTCAAATCATACATACACTGTCAAAATGTTGAGGCGAAGCTGGCCTGACAGAAAATTAAAAGAAACATCTTTGCACGCTGAGGTAATTGCATGTTTGTTCGTGCGTGTGTGTGTGTGTGGGGGGGGGGAATTGTAATTAGACACAAATCATGAATAAATATGACACCTTGGGCAACCCCCAAAATAAGATTAATGACCAGTCACATTTCCATCCCCTAAAAATAATGATTTGGGAACACACCGTCCAGTGAAGGCCAGTTCCTCTCCCAGTTCATGCTGTGCTGGCATTTCCTCATCCTCAACGCGGCCTCCTCCTCCACCCGCTGCACCATTCATCTGTCCCAATTCATTTAAGGAGAACACCGACTTCCTAAAGAAGAGAGTCAGAACAAGATCCATGAGTTGATCCATGAAAATGTTTGGATTAAACACACAGCAGTAGTTCAAACTCCGACCTTTTGTCTGCGGAGGGAACTTTCTTGGGTGGCTCAATACGGATTTTTGGATCCCATTCCCCTGGCGGAAGCACAATCACCTCATCCAAAAATTCGTCTATGCCCGCAATGAGGTCCTCACGATCTCTGGCTTTGTAAGCTACGTCGCTGAAGAGCTATGATAATAGGACAGAGAGTGATTTTAGCTTTCATTTGGCACATGCAGTGGTGATAAGTACATACAGTATATACCACATCTCAGTACATGCTGAGTTTGATGCATTCTCATGCTCTGCTGTCCTTTGGAGACTCGCTAAACATAAATTCTGCAAGCCGTATTGACATTTCAAACCCAGCTGGATTTCATTCAAGAACACCTGCCAGTCACCAGCTAATGATGCGCCTGAGGCTGCGAATCAAGTGCAGGGAGAACATCATTCAGTAAAGGAAATGATCGTGGGGGGGTGGCTCTAATTGACAAGAAAATGTGTCCATTTTAATCATCCATTCAATTGTGAATTGTATCTGGCCACAGTACGGTCTCTGTCCAATGAAATTAATAAACAAAACACAGAATGCACATGACTTTCACAGAGTGGCCTTTAACATATAAAATCATCAGTCTGAGGACAGACATATTTTCCCCAGAGCGGTGGCATGTTCATTGATTTTCTCCCACCAGCACAAGCGACTTAACTTGATCACTGTGCAAGCTTATTTTCCACTTGGAACCAGCATATGGGTTTGACAAGCCAGCCGCACAGAGTAGGTTTAATAATGCAGTGAGCAATTTTTGAGATGCATTTTTCACAGCTAAGGCAATATTTACCCTACTTGGTTTCAGAGATTAAACCATAATAATTTTAAAAACGTGTCTGAACAAACTCATCATCTAATGTACAAGTGTATTTGACAGCCTCCCTAAATTAACAGTTTTGGTAATTACCCAAATTTAACTTCATGTTTCTGTAATAAGTTACCTACTCAGCAGTATATTGAACCTCAAATAGATGACATTATATTTCAAATACTAATATAATTCTTGCTGTCCATTCATTTGAAAAATTACCGTTATATACTGTAATTATAGTTATTTACTTGCATTCCTGTGCCGGAAAAAAAACTAACAAAAACGTTTGACTGCTATGTTTGATTTGATTCATTTCTGACTTTTTCAACGAGTCAGCTCAAATTTGGGTACAACTATCTCATATCTCATTTGTGTTTAAAATGGAAAAGCATTGTAAGTGTGCTTAAATCAAAATACCGCCAAACCTCAGTTTTTGAATGTCTCTGTTATCGACCAAATCGGATTTTGACGAGAAAATTAAAAATTTTCACGCCTTGGATTACGACCAAAAACTGGTTTTCGACCAAACTGAGCAAACCTGAATACACCACTCGACTCCTCTCAGCATCCTTACAGGAGCAAGTGATGCTTCCTCGTAGCGTTCATTGTGAGCATACGTGTTTGTTTTGATTTACGCAAATCTGACTGTTTTTATGTTTTTTCTGCATAGTGTATTAGCCCCTAATCATGGGCTAATAAAATAGTTGCGGATTTCGAACAAATTGCTTTTCGAACAGCCTTCTGGAACGGATTAGGGTTGAAAACCGAGGTATGACTGTAAAACGCTACATCACAGTTGTCAAACACGAGGCCCGGGGGTCAGATCCGGCCCACCACGTCATTTTATGTGGCCCGTGAAATCAAATCATGTGTGTCAAACATCCATGACCGTTGCTCAAAATCCGGAACAAAATATCAAATTGTCACACGTAATACAAATGATAATGGATGAACACTAAAAATGATTTGGCGAAGAACTCGATTCCATATGAAGGATTGCTCATACAAGGTGCATGAATTTGCCTAAAAAGTGGCTGATGTGTTCTCATTTCAGGGAACTACTGTTCCGTTTGAAAACATTTATGCTCATTTAAAATATTGAATCCAAATGAATATCTGTTTCAGGCAGCTGGCATAGGTTATAACTTCCAATCTTACCTCACTGTCGTTTTCTGCACTGCAAATAATTCAATCAAGTTGACAGAAGAAACATCTGGCAGCTGGGATGCAAGAATATTTTAGGAACTGCAAAGTCATACGGTAAAATGTTGACTTCACGAAAATCCCTGTACATCTTTTTACAGGGTAAAATTGTGACCAAAACGTTTCTAAAAAGAATCTTTTTAATTGGCAAATCAAGCATCCCTTTTCTGCCTAAATAAGATGAAACATGCTGCTAATGAAATCTTATATGTCAGTAAGATTTTCATGCGTTTGTCACTTAATGTACATTCAACTGTACTTCACAAGTGATAAGATGTCTACTGTATCACCAAATTATGGTTTAATGACCACACCTGGCAGTAGCCAGGTCAACCTTGCAAAACAGGGAATGTGGCCGCAAGGTCATTGTCCACCAAATAAAATGCACACATCCCAACCTTCACTCCATGAGCCATCACATTATCGTGGTGGAAGGCTTTATGTGTCCCAATGATCGTAGGTGATAAATTGTCTGGGGCTTTATGCCCCTGGCAGTTTCATCCATTGCAAATAGGTCCAAGGTGAGGGACCGGACAAAGCACAGCTCAAAACAGCCATGATGTATACAATTAATTTATTAATGGAACCATTTTCCCTTGCCCAGAGGCAGGTAACTGGGGCCTCCCTGGGCAGCTGGGCCTGCACCCGTGGGGCCCCAGCAGCTGCAACCGAAAACGGTGACCGGAGTCCCCCTTCTCATGGTCTTACCACCTGTGGGAGGGGTCAAGAGGGTTGGGTGCAAAGAGCAAGGTGCTGGCCGAAGGCTACAGAAGCTAGCTCATCTCACCTCACTGGCAGGGAAGGAGCATGAGCTGGTGGCAGATAAGAGAGTAGACTAACTCCGCCTTTGGCCTGACTTTTGTTTGCGCCTGTGCTCCAAACAGCAGATTTTTCAAAAGATGTATTTGGAATTGCAAATGCAATGCAAATCACTCATAAGCAAATACTCTATTTCCATTCATTCAAAGAAAACAATTCACATTTTTGTTGAGACCATCAGTGCAACACCCATGAAAGATGTAAAAACACACTGGAAATTCAAATTTGGTTGAATTTTCTCAGTTTTATTTTGTCAACTGGTTGCACAAAATAAAATCATCTGTATACAGATACATTTTTAAAGTAGACTATGTTATAATGGGGTTTTTCAAAAAAGTAATTTCAGCGATTTTATTTTGTGCTACCATTTGATGAAACTTAGTAAATTCAACACTTGCTCTCAGTGTACTTTACAGTACAGAAGAGTGTAATATAGTCTTAAATCTGGCTGTAGGAAGGAAAAGGCATCACATTTTCAAAGTTCCTGCATCAGGATCATCATCTGACAAACCTTCTTAACAGAGTTTTGAGATAATGAACATTCCATCCTCTTTGCCATATCGTTTAAATAATTCTTTCAAATGATGATGAACGGCAATACAAATGTATTCCTATTTGACATCACAGAGCTTTAGCATCACTTTCAGTTGTACTCAATACATCATGGCGTTGCACCTCTGAGGGCAATATATTTCATATTTCAGCCCAGAAACATTAAAAAAAAAATCGAACTACTTACATCATCAACCATGAGTGTTGCTATGGCTCGGCCTATCTCGTTATATGACTTGGCCTTTCCCTGCGGTCCCAAGAGAATGAACAGGAATCTGTGCAATGATGAAACACACATCAGGTATCTGCAGGGGCAAAGATTTGGTACGTGACATTCAAAAATAAGGGCCATCTCACCTGGTGGGCACAGGCACCTCAGTCAGACCTCCAAGTGTTGTAGCTTGGGACAAGCGGACAAAGGCAACAAAGGGTTTGTGGAGGAAATCCACTTCTCCCACCAGCACGTTGGAGGCCTCAGCATCTCTGGGGATCTTCTTCATGAATTTATTCTTCAGCTAATGATGGCAAACACATAGCGATAGACAATGTCTCATGAGACATAATAAAAATCACATTGGACCTCAGTCAACCTTCTGTTCTTACCATACTTTCATTTTAAAATCCAACTCACATTCTTCAACAAGATTTTGGTATTCAAGAACGTTTTCTTGTCTGGAATTTATTCTTAAAAATCCAAAACAACTTACAAAAGCGCCACAAATACACTCACACTGGTGTTTAATAAATATACATATTGTTTTACAAAACAACTTATAAATGGGTGTGGCACTGGCACTGTAGTGGTTTATGCTGCTGCCTTTGAACTTGATAAACAAGCAATTTATTAATAAAAACATTTGTATGACTATAATCCCTCGCGGGACTCATGATGCATATTTTGTTGTGGTGCAAAACACAAAAGACATAGATCACATACATGGAAAAATGCCTGAGATATGTCAATCATATGTATGCATTTCATGCAAACAGCACTGTACTTGTTGAGCTTCACAGCAAAGGAGGGGCCCCCCTCTTGAAAATGCCATCTTCCCGAACAAATACATTTCTCTCCTGATAAACACAACCCGTTTTTTTTTTTTTTTGGTTTGTTTATTTTTTCCCCCCCAAAGGAAAAATGATAATGCAGCTGTAATTACTTTTACTGGAGTCACCTTTTCACAAGGCAGTATAATTGGGTTTGGTAAGTTAGACACTTTTGGGGCGCTTTTCTTACTGACGAGCATGACAGATAGCTGCATACCCCCCGCAAAAATAAATAGAATAAAATGACCCCTCACCAAAAAAAACCCCAAACTTGCTTGAGGTGTTGGAAAAATTGCGAAATATGGTAACACAGAGTTGATAAGTTGGCAACATTGAATGAGCTCGTTTCAGCTCATGAGCGAGCTCTGCCACCGGTTGTCATGGTAATAAAAGCTATATTCTGCATTTTCATGAGACTAATCGCAACTCATTGTGGTCCACAAATCCCCCTAAATCTTCATTGGGTTTGACTCACAATTCTTTGAAAAGTATTTGTTCTTCTATTGGAGCGCTAGCTGTTCGGCATATTGATTTTTTTTTTTTTTTATTGTTTTTCTTCTTCATTTTGTGCCCGAGTATAAAGAAGTGGCTAAATAATGCAGGTTGGTGCACAGGAGCTATACAGGTATTTGGGAAGCACATTGACCTATAGATTTCGATGGAGAGGTGCGGCAAAGGTTTTGGCAGAACAAAAACACTCAATAATATGAGAGCCTTGCCAATAACCCACAGCCTGATTATCTGGCGCCATGTGAGGGCCAAGCACGAGGACAATATGATCCATTTTTTACCAGCTCAATATTGACACAGGCAATGCAGCAAACTATCCTTGTTCCACTGTCACATGTGACCAACTATAGGTCTGCAAATGCAATCCGAGCACCCAGCCCCCCCAACCCCCCAATTTGGATTGTTGTGTTAGCGTTGTAAATGTACAACTTGGAATTACAACTTATAATGACACTTGCAATGACTACTTATAATAAGTCATAGTGTATAGAAAAATACATATCTGTATATATAAATATTTACTATATTATTATTATTATTATAATACTATAGTTTAATATTGTAAAACATATCGTATAGGGTTATCAGGAAGTGTTAGGTGCATAAGTTTATTTACATTTTATTTACAATTTATTTTTGTCAAATTCAGCCTGTTTACTTCAGGGGTGTCAAACTGATTTTTGTCGCGGGCCACATTGTTGTGACCGTTTCCCTTGGAGGGCCGTTATGACCGTGAAAACATAAAGAAATCAAGAATAATGGCTCATTCAACGATTCTTTAAGTTAGTGTAATGAGGTTTTTTTGGTCACAATAAAATGCTGACATTATCTCGCTTATTTATTACATATGAGACGTTGAAATTTTGGTCCAGATTTTAGTAATCATCGTAGAAGTTGACATGTTTGAATTGCTTTCGCGGGCCACATAAAATGATGTGGCGGGCCAGATCTGGCCCCAGGGCCTTGATTTTGATGCCTGCGGTTTAGTTGTTCTTTTCACACGTTTGAAATAAAGAATCCATTCATCCATTCATTCCTTCAACCCCATCACATTAAGTCATTGCAAACACATCTACGTTTATTCTTGTGATATCAGTCAACCAGTGTGAATGGCACTTATTGTCAACCTCTGCGTTTCACATCCTTGCATCTGTCTGAGCATTTGTTAGATGGCCTAAGACCCCATTGGTGTGAGCCCTGGGAATGAGTGTGTTGTGTGTGTGTGTGTGCAAATTTCCTCTATTGCCGGCTGTCACCTTCCGAGATTGATGGTCCTGAAAAGCAGAGCTGCCTCTCACCACCCCGACGAAGCATCAATCGAACACATCCATGAGATATTAGGTGGTAATCTCAACAATAATTCAAAGCGGCAAAGTGGAAAATGAATGCAACAGCGATATGCTTTCAGGCAGAAAATACATATTGTGACGTTGTAAAGGGGATGTGGGAACATTTATTTTGTCGTTGTGAATGATGAAAAGGTACAATTTAACTGCTCCGAGGAAATGTTCAACGACGAGCTTTATTTTATTTTATTTTTTCAATGTCCAGTAGCAGATCTACATTAGCCATACATGCAACTGCCCCTCCAGATGGCGTTGGAATTCTTTCTAGGGACGGGCAAGTACCGATATCAGGTGTTGGTGCTTGCGACGGCGGCCGATACCGGTACTTCTGGTGGTCGTTTTGTAATCAGGAACTCAAGGCATGCATGACAGACAGAAGTCATGCAAATTAAACCCTTAAAGTTATAGATCTCCTTCAAGAATATATCTGGATCCAAATGCTTTTATTTCATCCAACCAACTTGATGAAATAAGATTGAGTAAATTCAACACACCATTTTTTTCAGTGTATAGACAAGCAATCATACACTCTCACAAGCATACCTCGGAACAGTTCAGTGCTCAGTCAAAACTGCCACGCATGCTTTTTGGAATGTGTGAGGAAACCGGAGTACCCGGAGAGAAAGTTGTGGAATGTAATAAAAGTAAGGTAAACTTTTGAAATAATATTCTCGTCCCAAAACATGTGATTCATATCTCCTCCATGAAAGGAAGTGGTGGCATATCGTTACCCTACATTTATTGGGCAGATTCTACGGGTGTTTAATACATATTGATATTGACAGGACATACTGATTGATGCGGGCATATTGATAGAAGCGTGGTTAAAATGTAGTTCCCGGACAGCAAAAGGAAGCCCAAAGAGGAGATTTCTGTCGATGTGGTAAGAGATTACAGTATACAATGGTCAGGTGTGAAAGAAAAATACCAAAAGAATAAAGAATAAATGGAAGAGATTGAAAGGCATGATTTGCAGTTGCCAGCCACCCTGAGAGGAAAAGGCCAAAAAAACAAAGTAAAAAAGTCGAATGTCCGAAGCCCAATGCCCCCCAAATTTGTAGAATTTGGAATCTGATGGCTTGGTTGCACTAAACCTGGTCATTTCATCATGTGTCACATCACACGAAACCTCAGCAAACAGAAAAGGGGGCGATAATGTGTGCCCCGGAAGTTACAGACTTTGTTCATTTGCACTTGTTATTAGTAATGGATGCATGGTTTTTTTTTGTTGTTGGTGTTAAGTATTAATGTTAGTGGTTCCTTTTACATTTTTTCATTACAGGGGTTTGTGATTTGGAATGTTGGAATTTTCCTGGTAAAATATTCCAGGTGGTTTGTGCTCCACCATTTATTTCCATGTAAAAAAACATCTGTGGTAATTGTGTTGAAGACTTACTTGGTCTGTGCTGGGAGTATCTGCAATGTCGTTCATACTCCTACTCTGAGCATGTCCTGCTGGGTGACAACAACAACTCAGATGAAACCTTAATCGTTAACTAAATATTCAGTTTCCTTTGAGGTCGAATTTAGCAATGAGTGGACCATCTCCTGTTTGGGTATCGCATTGAACAAAAACTTGTGAATGACAAACACATTGGAAATCCATCCATCCATCCATCATTATCTTTTCTATCCCACTTCTGCTGTAAAACATGTAATCACATCTGAAAATTCATAAAGCTTAAAAAAATTTGGATCGATCAAATGTTGCTCCCAAAGAATTGTTCTGTCTTTCTTTCTTAAATTTTGTGTTTACCCTTTAAGTATTTGGTGTCAACATGAAGCCTGTTTATCAAGGGGATACATTGCTGAGACAATTCGTGGCATAGCAACACAATATTTTTACACTTCTGCCTCCCGCCCTTTTGACAAAATCTAACTTATCAAAACACATTTGAATTTATAAAAACATTCTTCCATAGCGTTTCCTTGTCGATAATTGGAGGTAGCATCCATTTGAGGAATCAAAATAAGAATACTGTGGCTTGCACAGTTCTCCAAAAATGTGTTTGTCACTCCTGCTTGAAGTTGATAGCAAAACTGACATATAAACAAACAAGAAATAAACATTGAATAATGAAATGACAAAATGTTCAACCAAACCATATACCGGTAATTTCATTTTAAGAATGTTTGCTAGCTTAATGTCCACAGAAGGGCCAATTGATTTAGCATCGAAAAAAAAGCTAAAAATTGACATATTGACACTCACAGGGTAGCAACACACAAACACAGCTTTCAAAATACTCACAGGCATTTATTATGGGTGCTCTATTATGTAAGGGAGCTTCTCTGTCTCTTCTTCTTGCTCTTAAGTAATTAAGCTGCATCAACATCCAGCAAGTTGCGGCACAACACGGTATTACACAGAACGCACACAACTCTCAATCCAATTGGTCCCTTAATGTGTGAGGAGTGTGGTCTGCGAAATGCCCACTTCTGTTATGAAATTGAATCGAATTACATTTGAACTTGCCTGCACATTGTAGAAACCCGCCTAAACAATATACATAAAAAAGATCGCTTCATTAAAAGTTTGAGATATAACGGCGATGTGGAAGATGAACTGCAATATAACGGTAGTTCACTGTATAATATTTTAAAAACTTGGACACTCACGCAGGCGGCCATAGCTGCCAGACTGCTGCTTGATTCGAATGTCCTCTGTGGATCGATTGTAGTTGGCCACCGGCATCGGGCCAGGTGCCCCTCTCGGCCCCACTGGACGAGCTGACAATCAAGAGGCACAAACGAGCAAAAAGAAGAAGTCAGATGTTGAGCTCTACGGCACATCTAGCAGCTTGCGCCCTGGATACCATGTGGAAAATTGATAACTAGGAAGTCCTCATACACTAATAGATTCACTCAGGACACATCTTCATTCGTAAATAGAGGAATCTTTGAATAATAATAATCAGAAGGTGTGACATTATTTACAACACGTAATAACTCAGAGGAGTAAGAACACAATGCTACACGCTTCATTTGTAATGCCTTGCCTAATATTGGAATGCAAAGCATTGAACAGATTTTTTTTCCCTTTTGCTTGCATTTAATTCGCCGAGCAATGGGGCTTCATTATTCAGTCAAGGAGTAGTGACAAAACTCACAGGTGGATGAATTAGACTTCCCAATGTCAGCTAGAGAGCGATGAATTGGCTTCTTGGTCTGGTGTCGATGTTTCCTCAACAGAACAAAAGTGATCTTCTCTCGCAGCTCAGGCATGATGATGCCTTCTTCTATCTGTCTCTCGATGATGTCATCTATAAAAACAGACCCGACCCAATAATTAGGGCCTGATTTACCAAAACAGTTTGCGTGTGCAAAAACAGCCACAAACTTTGTTCGCCGACGCAAACAAATGTGGAGGCTCGTCTATCACAAGATGATAAATGTGACATAAAAGTGGAAATTTAAGGTCACTTAAATTTAAATGAGTTGAAGTAACGTTGATGTAGCTCGCCGTGTTACTGTCACACAGTTAGGCTAGATAGAAAAGTGTGGCTGTCCCATCCCGATACAGCCCCCCCCCCCCTCCAAAAAAAAAGCTAGGAACTAACCTTTGTATCTCACATGCGTTAAATTCTTTTTCAGCATAGATGAATGAATAACTGAATTCAATTTTGGTCTACTGAGAGCAGAGCTCAGAAGGGATAAAATTGCAAAATAAATCACGTTATCTTACTGAACCAGCTCCAACACTTTGTGCACACCCAGAATAAAGACCACTTTTGGTTAGATCAAAAGTTCAGGCCCAGAAGTGCAGAACCCAATAAACTTTTGTCTTCTTCGTGGAATGAACATGCGCTTGACCACATTACTAAATATGCACACATTAAAATGGTCTAAACACAGTTCTACTACAATTTCTCTCATTTACGGCTCTATTTTCGGAGACGGCACATGAGCAAATGCTGGCGTACCCTGATCTTCATGCAAGCGCAAGCCTCACTGCATCTGTTTGGGAATTCAGTAGACCATTCTTCACCAAGATGGGCGCTCCAACACACTGAGGCTGTGTCCTTTGACATGAATCCGTCTATTAAACTATACGCCTGCGAAGACGGCATCTAAGTCCACTGCAGTCAGTAGATCGCTGGTCTAACGCCGTTCTGCTCAATTTGAACAATATCATTATAGTTTTTAAATAATCCCACTGGCTGGTCCGCTGCTGGGCAGAGACGTGGATATAAATGTATGATTGGTGGTGAGGAAAGATACATATTTAATGAGCCAGCTCATTCTGTATATGTTTTGATGTACCACCCCAGATTTCTCAAAACGAGGTCTACGTTTTAGAAACTACTTTAATTAAATGCTGTCTGTGGTAAACACTTGCAGTGGGTGCTGCACATCGGTGGTTAGAACACATACTTTGAGTAAATTACCCATGTTTTATTTTCACGGCTCACCACAATCTTCAATTTATGAATTACATCCAAAAAATAATGAAGTGAGATTAAAAAATGATTCCTTATGATTTGTTTTCCAAAGGTGCAGCAGAGGGATTATAGAACCACATGCAGTTCTGGCACTCCTATGATGGAAAATTCTTTCCATCCATCCATACGTACATCTGTATGTCCGTTCGTCTGTCTGTGTATACATACGTGCATATTTTTGTCCATCCATCCATAGATAAATACATATGCATGCGGAACATCCACAAAAAATGTAGGCATGCAATTCTAAATATATTACAAAGAAAGAAAAGAGATCTTCATTAATGGATCATCTCTCATGTAAATACATGTAATATTCAAATTGCATGAATGAGTTAATTATCATTCAATCATTTCTCATTATGGGAGCGGACTTTTCTTCACATTATGCACGTTATTTTAATGAAGAGGAAAAAAGTACATCTTGATTAATGCACCATCTGCCCAAATGATATGAATGAATTTAGTCAACATCTGTTCAAATTCTGTTCAAATAATCCTGGCTAGCTCGCCAAATTGTGTAGCCACCCTAGGTGCAGCTACTAGTGTCACCCTTCTATTAGGTTGTCAATTTATCAAATCTATTCGAGTTAGGTGCACTTACTTAAGGTCACAGTGAGATTGGCAACAGCAGACTCTAGTTAGAGTCAAGTGGAAACCTCCAACAGGAAAAAAAAAGACACACTGACTGAGTTTTTACAAATATATATATATATATATATATATATATATTGAGGAAATATTTACATCAGGAGTGAATGGGAAATTGAACAAGAATACAGAAAATGAACAAGAAAAACCACAAGTTAAATTGTTATCAGTTGTTTCTTTGGTATCAGATCTGACCCAT
>CAAKHF010017104.1:6879-22216 GCA_901007745.1 Hippocampus kuda
GAAATATAAATTAAACCTTCGAAGTAACTGTTCATCGCCTCCAGCCTTTATTTGGATTACCAACATTTTCCTCGTCCGAAATTCAACGAACACGCGGGAAAGAGGAGGCCGCTCTTCCCCACAACACCTGCTGTCAAAGCCGTCTATATAAATAAATATAAAATATAAATATAAGCATATTTAAAATGGGTGAGTGGGGGTGAATCCAGTTTGTTAGAGATTCAATTCTACCATTGAAACAAATTATTAATAAATATGATATCATCAGAATTTGGTTCCGTTTAACTTGTTTTCTGGAAAAAAAAGACTTTGGCCACTATTTTAGGAGGGAGACTAAATTATTCACAATGTCCTAGCATGACCCTTTTTATTTGTAAATTTGTCTAACTCTTCCAGTCACTTTGTGGAAATCCCAATGCTTCAAACTTTCCCACTTCAAAGCTCCAGCATTTTATTTTATTTATTTATTTTTTTGTTGCTCTCGATTTGAAATTTGAAACCTCACCTTTTTGGTGGGCTTGTTTACGTGCTGCAGCTTGCAGTACCTCCGCCGTCCATTCGAGGGCGACAGAGCAACGCGGAGATTACGGCCATTTTAGCGCTGATGTGTATACGATGGGGATCGATCTGGTCACGTAATACAACAATGACAGCTCACGCACAATGCTTTACAGATCTGTCGAGTTTCATCTTCACTGCATTGATGAATCCCCCTCGACAAACCCAAACACAATGAACAAGGGCAGTTGACAACAGCGATGCGGACCGCTGCTTGGGGAAAAAAAGATTGAATGTCAAGTAACATGGGTGAAGGTGTTTGGCGAAGAGGCGCAAAGCTCCAGTTCAAGTAAAACTTCACGGTGAGTAGAAGAGGGTGCATGCTAGCTGGCTAGCTTACAACGCTCGACAGCTTTGCTAGCTTACATGCTAGCTTCAAATGGTGTTAAAGTGAGAATATTCGGTTACTTGCGATTATTTAAATATGTCATAACACCTCGTTACTGTTGAAAAAAACGTTTTTAAAAAAATAAATTTTCATGTTTGACAATGACGTCGTGTTAGCACGATGAAAAGAAATGCACTGTTCACTTTGCAACCTCATCAAAACGCCCTTGTTGAGCGCTGTGGTCTTTCTTTTATAAAATAGATTATATCTTTTATATAGTAGATTCTAGTCAATTTTTCTCTTTAAAATTTAAATGTGATGTAAATGGCGCCCCTGCTGACTTGAGGTTTAATTTGAGACGTGGTGCGTTCTGTCGTCATGAGTGAATAATGTTAACTCGTTTTGCAAGAAAGGTATTTACTTTGTTCATATTTTCCTCGTCCTGAAGCACATGCTTGGTCAAACAATAATTATTCACGTGTGAAGAAAGGCTTGGCAATTCTTCAACTTATGTTGGTATTGCTGTAAAAAAAAAAACTGAAAAGAGCTTGAAAAATCTCAGAAATTGCATCTAAATGTTGTGAATGTTTTAATTAAAGAAGGTATGACATTTTAAATACTTCTAAAAGCGGGCAAAAGTGACCGCTTGTTTCAAAATCAGAACAATAGTGTGTCAGTTTTTAGGGAAAGAAAATGAAGCTGCGACCTTGAAGCTTCACACTTTGCGTAAGTGTGGACCAAATTATAAAAGAGACACACCACAATAAAATGTATGATGTCACAAGCTGAGTAACCCTAAAGTTAATGAGTTAATTATGTTAACCCTCTTCTAAGCAGACTTGGTGTGACATGATCACACAAAAATGGGGTCTCGAGTAATGGCAGAGCTAGGTCCCTTGTCATATATATACAAAATAAAAAGAATATTTTATTTTACAACGAATGTGTTCTTCTTGGACAAAAATGATCTCTAATACCAAACATGAAATGAGCAGTCAAAAGGCAGAGGATGCCTGGTCCATCTGTTTTTGTTGCTTCCTCTCTGACACTATTTTCTCATACAGTTTTATCCACGAGGCAAGACTCCCAAGGAAAAATCAATTGGCACTTGGGAGGACATACTATGCCTCAGAAATTTCTCACGTGTGACTGCTTGTGCAAAACGGGAAGGCGTGTCTGAAGAAATGTTTAAGGCAAATATTTCGGTGATTGCCTCCCTCGGTGCTCCTTTCATGTCGCACACAAAACTATATGTGTCAGTGATTCCACACTTGGTCTTCGTTTGTCAGCGGGAATTAAACTCACTAGCTGCTACTTTTTTTTGGGGGGGGGTGTCATCAAATGGGTCAGAAAAGCAGCTACCTAAGGTGGTAATGCTGATGTGCTTTGTACTATAGTAACCAGGAAAACAAAAAAATGCCACACTGACGAATGAATTCAGAGTAATCAATAGATTTGATGAATCACCCAGTACTAATGTGACGTTTTGGTTAAATGGTGCGGTCTTTGTCAGACTGCCTGCGGCTGCATAACAACTTTGAGCTTATGCACAGCTTTGATAAGCTATCGGCAAAGGCCCAGTAAGCGACTGCGCCTTAGCTACCGCGCTTTTGGGTTGTTCCCGACTCACGTTGTGTTGCACTAATAGCATGCAGAAACAATTCAACAAATGACAGTTTTTTTTGTTTTGTTTTTTTGCTTCTATCTTTTATCTTTGTGTTGCCACGGGAACAGAAAAAAATTAGCGGTTCTCAAACAGGGACTCCCCTCATGATCCTAAAGGCCATTAAACATAACTACCATGTAATCGGTTGAAGAGCATAATTGCTGCCAACATTTTTGAAATTTTCAAAGTAAACAAAAAAAACCCAGAATTTACAAACAAGATCTTTGTGGATAATTGTTGTCTTATATTTTATATTTCATTCTGTACTGCGTACAGTTCACTTGTAAATTTATTTTTGTGCATGCAAATACTTTGTTTTTCTACTTTATTTCTTTCAAAATCTTGCAGCTATAAATTGCAAATTTCTCCATTGTGAGACAAATAAAGGTTTTCTTATCTTTTTATGATCTGAGAACCTACACAAAAAAAAGGGGGAAAACATTTGGTATACATTTCTATTTTTTGATTGATATTGTGAGTGTCAAGTCAAAGTTTAAAGAGGAAAAAGTAATATTTTTAACAAGATAATAAATACAAATAATGATTACAAATGTAACTTTATCCTCATATTTACTCCCCCCATAAGATGTAATAATAAAACAAAGAAAGAACTGAACTTTCTTCCTGTAATATCCCCTTTGTTAAAAACTAAAAGCAATACCTTATTCGTACAGCACGGTCAGATTTATATCATGAACAACATTGGACTTTGATGCCTTATTTCTGTACCTCACAGTCATATCAGAGCTTTTACATCACTTGGCTGAAAAGTAAGGTAGGGATGGTGTATTGGTTTATTATGTTTTAGTTTTTTTTTTGTTTTTAATATTGGTGGGCAAGTTCTCCTCTGTGGCTATGTGGACCGCTGTTGGTCCAGGGAACCCCGTTTTAGAACCACTGGTTCGGCGAGCTCCAACCAACACAGCGACCGCAACGCTTCACAAGCCTAACTAGCAGTCGTGGAGGCACGCGGTTGAGCTTGTGCTTGACCGAGGGGGGTTTAGTAAACGCCTCTGTGGCGTTCAATGTTCTGTGTTTGGGGCGACAGGTGGGCACGATGGCGGAGCGGGCCGCCGGTAGCACGTCGGCCATCTCTCCAGTGCAGCAGATGCTGGCCTCTGGCACTGGAGCCCTCCTCACGTCCGTTTTTGGTGAGAGATTTTGCGAAAGAGAAAAAAATATATGCACAGTCATACCTTGACTTACAAGTGACCCTACACCCAGTTTTTTATTTTTTATTTTTATTTATTTTTTTTTTACTATAAGCTATTACTTGATCTATTTTGTGCTTTCTGTTATGAGGCAGAATTTGAGTTGCGAACGAGCTTCAGGTATGCTGTGCTTGAGGGAAGTGGTAAAAAAAATATGGAGGAGTTAAGATACTATAATGCCCTCACTTGTGTTTCTTGAACGGGACAAACAGTCGAACGCATAAATACAAAATGACAACACTTACAAGTTAGCAGGCTGTTAGCCACAATTAACACGAACAAATCAGCCAACCCACTGTCGCAGCATTTCGATGAGGGAAATTGAATTAGAATCAGAATATAGTGTTCCTCTCTCTGCGAATCAATCCCTGCCGCAGGTATCGAAAATTTACATGTAACTTTCACAGCGTCACATCACCAAAAACTTTGCAATCGCCAACAGATACCACAAGAGGGCAGCAAAGCATTTCAAATGGGGAGGATCATAAAGCATCAACGCCACGCTTTAGAATGTACACAATCATGAAGCCATGTTACATTTTAAGGACTATATTCATTGGTTCAATTCTGAAACACAAGCAAAGCGCCCCAACTCACTTCAATAAAGTTCCTTGGTACCACGATTGCGCCAAATGATTACTTTCAATACAATGCTCAATAGTGATTGTGAGAGTTTTTCAGTGAAAAATAGAGGACAGGTCTAGTATCCCCAAAATCCAGTGACTCGATCAAGCCGCATCTAATACGTGAGGGGATAACGTAAATTGAGTTCGGAGCTTGGTCCCGGAATGAATAAAACTCGTAAGTCAAGGTACCACTGCCGGAATTTGTGTGAGCGATGACCATTGGAGTGTTGTCGCTCATTCTTTGAACTTTTTTGCAGTCACGCCTCTGGATGTGGTGAAGATCAGGCTGCAGGCCCAGCAGAGTCCCCTCCATCAAGGTAGCCGCTTCCCGTCACCGTCTGCGGATGTTGATTTGGTGGATGCCGTTTGGTTTTTCTATTTTAACATCCAGACGCTCCTTTGGCCTTTGCTTTCTTTCCAAAGCTGTAACAAATGACGCGGCTTCCTGGGCTGGTGTCACTCACCCCTCCAAGTGTGAGTAGCGCTCCTTCGCCCGCTGCACGCACGCAGTTTCTTAAACTTCAGTGTGTTGTTCTGCATGTGTGTACAAGGAAGTGCGAGGGGCCACAGTGAGAAGACAAAGAATGAAATGAAAAGCAGATAAATTTTGAAGTTAGGTGAAAAATGTCATCGAAGTCAAATAAAGTAAAAGGATTCAAGTGTGAATGTCACAACTAAAGTTTCCGACCCCCTCCCTCCACACATATGATTATAACTGTTCTCATTCTGTTTTGAATTAGAAAGTTCATTTTTTTCCTTACAAAATAAATTCCTTAAATGTTTTCTCTTGAAAAAACAAAATGCAACTTTATTCTCGCAAATACAACCAGTTTTACAAATATAATATTTTAAAATGAAAATCCAATTTTAGAGCAATATTCTTGAAAAATTGCAATTTTATTCTTGGCAAATCTGTATTTTATTCCAAATGCAGTTTTAGTCGTCAAGAATTGTTTCATTCTTGAAAAAGGTTTTCTTCGGCTTAGCACTCTATTCACATAAAATCATACTTTGAGAATTATGATATATTATCGCCTTGTATATACAAAATTCCTTCTTGTAAGTTACCACTTCATTTTTGCAACAGTCCAAATCTCTTTTTGTAATTCATTGACAAAACTTCATTGAGAACTTTGTTCTCATGGCCGCCACTTGAAAAACAAAGACTTTTTTTTTCTAGTAAAAGTGTGACTTTGCGCTAGTGATAGCACACATTTTCTTGAAATTTTAATTCTTTATTCTTTTAAAAGCGACGACTATCAAATTGACTTCACACAAATTGCCTCAAATTATGACTTAATTGGTATTCTGTGAGTGTTTGCATTTTTATATTTCTAGACAAAAAAAAATATACGTCACCTAATAGTCTGACCAAATTCTCGTGACTATTCGCCTTCCTTCTCATAGCTAAGACTTCATTCTCGTACTCTTCTGGGTGTGGCCTGTCACCCCTCCATAACACGTGTGCGTCTTTAAACACACCGCCTACGTTGGCATATTTGTGTCTGTGTCGTCGTTGCCTTATCATGATCACGTCTGGAATGTGTCCACTAATTATTGACATGCTTCAGGCTATTTTTATCCGACATCCTGGCAAGGCCCAGGTCAAAGGTGTGTAACGTCCATTTTTTTTTTCTCTCCGTTTCACCCAGGGAGGTGCTTCCTGTATTGTAATGGCTTGATGGATCACATCTACGTGTGTCAGAATGGAAGCAACTGCACCAGCTGGTACAAGCCGCAATCACATTTCAGCGGCACTCTGGTGAGTTAAAACCAAATACGAATGCCGCAAAATCCTCAACGGGGATTGCGGCCGAGCCCAAATAGTGAAAATCTGCAAATCTTTCAAATAAATAAAAACAGGAGATCTCAAATGCAGATGAAAAATCACTCCCCCAAAAAAAATAGTTAAACCTAACCGGAACTCCCAAGACCCCCCTCTGTCCCCAATGATGCCAAATTACAACTTGTATTGCTTTGACCTGAGCACAAAAACAGTCATAGGCTGGTGTTTTCAGCGAATAGAGGTTCTGGGGTCAAAAAAATAAAAAATTGGCAAATGCGGAACCGTGGCTAGGCGAAGTTTCACTGCACGGTACTAAATTCAAGTCAGTTTGTGAGTCACCTCTTTTGTTTGTCCGCTTGCGTGGCAGGATGCTTTTGTGAAAATCTCTCGCCACGAAGGACTCAAGTCTCTGTGGAGCGGACTCCCACCCACGCTGTCAGTAATTCGCCCCGCAGATTTGGCATCACGACTACCTCAGTGGTCTAAACAAACGGTTGTGCGTTGTGTTTAGCGTCATGGCCGTGCCCGCCACCGTCATCTACTTCACCTGCTACGACCAGCTGCGGGACTTCCTGCGTTTCGGCCTGGGTTTCCACGGCAACCACATCCCACTCCTGGCAGGAGGCCTCGCCAGATGTAAGCCTACGAAAACACGCATGAAAATAATGAGGTGGAACGCAACTTTTTGTCATTACTTGAAGTCCAGTGTGTTTACAGCATAGGCAGCCATTTTGTATAAATAGACTCCCAAGTCTTTGTGATTACCATTCCCCCCAATCATGGGAATTCCTTACCAGACAAGACACACCCACTGTTGATAAAAGTCTACACAGATTGGATTATACACCCCACCCAAAAAAACAACATAAAATGGACATAGTTAAAAGCACGTAGCCTCTGATTAGCTAATGCTAACAAACAAACACAACCATTGCAGTGGGTGCCGTGACGGTCATCAGTCCACTGGAGTTGATCAGGACCAAGATGCAGTCCCGCCACCTGACGTACGGCGAACTGCGCGTTTGCATCCGCAGCGCTGTGGCCCAGGGTGGCCTGATGTCGCTGTGGCGCGGCTGGGGACCCACCGTGCTCAGAGATGTTCCCTTCTCGGGTGAGAACCGCTTCGTTGTTTGTTCCTGTCCAAATAGCGGACTCGTCAGGTCTGATAGGATCATAATGTCTTTTTCCTTTGGACAAGTTTAAGACGAGGGAGGTCATGTTTTATGAAAAGTTTTGCAGCGGCTGTCAAGTTAGTCAGAAGACTTTGCCTACTGCATTGTGCGTGCGCTCTGGTCAATTTCTCCTATTTGTGGATTCGCAGCAATTTACTGGTTCAACTACGAGCTGGTGAAAGCCCGCCTCTGTCAACGATCCCAAATCCCGCAGGCCAATTTCGCCATCAGCTTCACCGCAGGCGCCGCCTCGGGAACAGTGCGTATCCAAACACATACTCACCTTCCATTCTGAATCTATTGAAAAAAAAATTGACGCTCAACTAGGGCCCGGTTCGACAAGGGCAAGAGCAACCACTGTGGCAGTGGCTGCGCTGTCAGTGAAATCCAAATGCATTTCTTTCAGATCGCCGCCATCTTGACGCTGCCCTTTGACGTGGTGAAGACTCGCAGACAGATCCAGTTGGGAGAGATGGATGCGCTCGGAGGTGCGTAGACTGCCGCTGGGAATTGATGCTTAACCACATGATTGCAATCGTCTCATTGCTGTCACTGGTCCTCGTAGCCCCGTTGAAGAAAACTGTGTCCACATGGCGCATCATGAGGGACATCTGGAGTGAGGTGGGCTACCGGGGGCTCTTTGCAGGTACGTGCCGCCATCTCGTTCACATTCACATTATTATTTCAAAGAAGGACTTCGGTGGCAGATGTGGCCATGAAATAATCTATTAACTCATGCACTCCCAAAGACGTTTTTAAACGTCTTTTCAGACTTGGTCTAGAATTGGCAGGTACTGAATGAGTTAATTATCATAAAAACCCATGTAATCACCAAGTTGATTCCAAAGTGAAATGAATGTGTTTTTGTTTTCAGGTTTCATGCCCAGGGTGATCAAAGTGGCGCCAGCCTGTGCCGTCATGATCAGCACTTATGAGTTCGGAAAGGCGTTCTTCCAGAAAGTCAACCGGGATCGCGAGCCTGTGGCGTCCTAAAGGGACGCCTGGAATATCTCTGGGAGTCTTTTTGTTTTTTTACATTTGCCATTTGGATGAAGTTAATGTTCAAACTGAGATGGCGTTTTTTTTTTTAAATACACAATTCAATTTTACGTGTGTCCTACTGGGGTTCACGGTTGTTGTGAGTTCCGAACCACATTCTACTGATTATAGGATCCTATTTTACATTTATGGACAAGTAGTTGTTTGATGTCGACAACGGTCAAGAAGCTGCATTTGTGACGCAATGCCACAACGCCATGACGAAAAATTGCATGAGCAAAGAAGCATGACCAAGCTGCTGAAGATGCATGGACATCGAATCATTCATCGATTCAGTCATTCATTCCTTCAGTGAGGGGCTCCGTGTAAGCTTCCTGGCCTGTATCCAGGGAAACATTTTGAACTTGACATTTTCAATGCACCATTGGGCTCATGTAGCACTTAGTTTTTATGAATGCCCTCAAACACAAATGATCACATTTTAACTCACTAAGCTGCTGGCTTCTCTTCCGTTCTTACAGTTGGAGCAAAGCCATAGGACATGACAGAATCCAAACAAAAAAGAAAATGGACTTTTGCGCAATTTGCAAACAATGTCTGTCAAAACCTCGGAATTTTCCAGACCAGATGTGAAGAATTTCTTACAACACTTAAAGTATAATTATCTTGCCTTAAGGCGGAATGTTTCATTTTCTTCAATACATTAGATGGTATCATGATGGCAGTTTTGAGTTTCATTTTATCAATGAGATTATGCACATTGTGTTGTCACACTTTTCACGAGGATATGGCCCGAGCGAGGACAAGATGGTGACAAAGCACTACTTTTGTCTAAAGCGCCTCAACTCAATGTAATTCATTGGTGACAAAGCACTATTTTAAAATAAATTAAGCTCCTCAACTCACATCAACAAAATTCCTTGGTGTGAATCCTTTACTTTGGTCTAAATGAAGCTCTTCAATTTAAGTTTATTGGGTGACATAGAACCTCCATTTGTAGAGCTGAAACTCTCAATATACTCACAACACCAAGGTGACAAGATGGCCCCTGAGCACAAATGGCAAATGGGTGCGTTTGTCAGAGAATATCGGAGGATGGGTTGTGGTACCAACCAATTAAGCAGTGGGACGAGTTCGGTGTTCTGACCTCAATTGAAGCCGTGAAGCTAAAACAGCGACTCCTGCTGGCCACTATGTCAATACGAATCGAAGGCGGGACTTGTGACGCATTAGGTCTCATTGTTTCTCGCGATAGTTGCGCCGCCTTATAATCGTCGGTCCACGCTGCGTTAAGGCCTCTTTCAGTTGGATCGGAGACAAAATGGTAAGTGAGTTCGTCAGAATGACTACTTCTAGTACTGACAATCCGTCACACATCTTTACCATCTGGAGCTTTAGTGCACTTACAGAGTTTCACGTAATTTTTATGAGGGTTTAACTATCATATTCGGATGGATTTTCTCGCCTATCGCGAATATTGATTTTGAAAAGGCCTGTGCAACTTATCGTGGCCTAAAATGGCTGCTTGTTCTCCATGTTGTCCTATTGAATGGGTTAACATAACGATTTCCCAATACACATTACTATGGAAGTACCTGTACTCTGCTGTCTTAATTTTGACAACTCTGTGTAGTTGCATTTTAGCTAGCTAACAACGTGGTCGACTGATACACTGTTAGCCGCCAATGCTTACGACGGACGCTGTTGAATGAACACATGTTCGGTCTTTCGTAGTCCCACCGCAAGTTTTCGGCTCCGCGCCACGGCTCTCTGGGCTTCTTGCCTCGCAAGAGGAGTCGCCGTCACCGGGGTAAGGCCAAGAGCTTCCCCAAGGACGACCCGAGCAAGCCCGTCCACCTGACCGCCTTCCTGGGTTACAAGGCCGGCATGACTCACATCGTCCGCGAAGTAGACAGACCTGGATCAAGTGAGTTGTCATAGCCAATAGAATGTTTTTTTTTTGTATTTTGTCCATGATGAGACCCTCGACGGGCGGACAGAATGGGCTTAAACTCCCTTGCTGATCGTCGAGTACTGAGTACTCTTACTGACTGACTGAGTGATTGTCTAATTGCATGAAAGTCAACTTGTGTGCATTTCTGTGCAGAGGTGAACAAGAAGGAGGTGGTGGAGGCAGTCACCATCGTGGAGACTCCCCCCATGATTGTGGTCGGCGTGGTGGGTTATGTGAGCACCCCCCGCGGCCTGCGCTCCTTCAAGACAGTTTTTGCTGAGCACATGAGCGACGAGTGCAAGAGGCGGTTCTACAAGAACTGGTGAGGTGCAATGCCGCGATTTAAGAGCAATGGTTCTCAACTGGTAAATACCCTTGAACTGTCATTACTATTTCAGCCTCTTTTTTTTTTTAATTAGTACAGATTGTAGTTGAAATCTACATCGTCAACCACTAATGCCGTCATTATATATAGCCATTACCCTTTTCTATCAGCATTAAAAATATGCTTCTTATAGGCACTTGCTTTTTGACTTTCTTGAAACTATACTGAAGCCACATTTTGAGTAAAATTAAGCTATAGCTCATTTATGTGAAACAAATCAGACAAAATCATTATTACAGTCAATCCATGTATCCAAAGACATCAGTGCTATAAAATTTTTTAAATGGTTCGCACTGCACTTAGTAGGTAGTCGGACACTGAGCGTGGTCGTCAGCTTCACGTCGTTCTGAACCTCAAATCATAGTCGGCATTCATTTAAGGTGCCTGTTTTTAATCCGCTTTTAGTCGGTACCCACCAGTTGAGAAGCACTGCCTGAGAATGTTCAAAGCAGACGTTAGTAGGCCAGTGGAGATCTTTTCTTTTCCCTGAGCGACTAACAGTTACGGTGGCCCCTGGTGGCAGCTCCGCTCAGGTGCCCCGCGCCCTGATGAGCTCCGGGCTCCTCTGGCCGGTGGAAAGTTCTGCTTAGAAACCGTGCCACGAGCCGAAATCCCCTCATTGGCTGGTGCCGCCCCCTCTTCAATCAGGGCGCCCAGTCTGGCGCTGTGTTCTTCCGCTGACCCTCCGTGGTCATGAAGGACCTGTTGCCAACCTTGCTGTGACCACTCACAGGTACAAATCCAAGAAGAAGGCCTTCACCAAGTACAGCAAGAAGTGGCAGGATGAGGAGGGCAAGAAGCAGCTGGAGAAGGACTTTGCCTCCATGAAGAAGTACTGCCAGGTCATTCGCATCATTGCGCACACACAGGTGAGTTGAGAAACGGGTCTTAGGGGGGGCTCAACTGCTTGCTTTTACGGACACCGCCTTACTTGCCAACAAGCTTGGGAATAGATAGTTTGAATTCATTGTTAGTCATAAAAAAAGGGGGGGAGTCAATTTGAAAATGTAAAATCTGAGCAACAAGTATCCGAACACAAATGGTGCAGGAACACATTTAGACATGATGATGCAGTTCGGCACGTTTTCTTTATCCCTCTCAAAAAAAACCCACTTATTTTGCTATCCGTACCACTTCAGTGGATGGTGATTTTTAAGAGCATGGTTACCAAACAAATGGAACTCTTTCCTTAATGCGCATAAAATGCGACCAAGTGTTGGCAAGTAGGCTGGCGTCTGTGCCGTCGGTGACGAGACAATGGAACTCCTGCGTCAGGCGTGGCGCCTGATGATTCCAGTGAGGATACCTTCCAGCTGCCTTCCTTCTGAGACTCCGCCTCCCACAAGCATCAGCCGCCGCGCGTGCTCCATCCTCCCTCGCTGACGAGCCTCCAATTTGTTTGTCGCCAGATGCGTCTGCTGCCCCTGAAGCAGAAGAAGTCACACCTGATGGAGGTGCAGCTCAACGGCGGCTCCGTCGCCGAGAAGGTGGACTGGGCCCGCGAGAAGCTGGAGCAGGCCGTGCCCGTTGCCAACGTCTTCACCCAGGACGAGATGATCGACGTCATCGGGGTCACCAAGGGACACGGATACAAAGGTGCCACACTTGGCTCAATACCTCACTTTGGTCAGATCAAATCATTTTTCCACGGCTTTAAAGTTTTTTAAAAAAGGATCTCTAGGATGAATTTTGTATTTCTGATTTTAAAATCTTTACATGCTTTGGTTGAACCACCAATCTAAATTGTTGGGACAATTTGATGTCATGGGACAAATGAGTGATATTAATTAAAAGGGTCTGAAGTGTTCAAAGGTGTTCATTCGGTTTTTGAAATTCGCCATGTTTCGTCCCACCGACTGAAGCTGCACACTTCTGTCAAACGGCTCTGTCGCTTGGTGCTAAGTGGCCTGCGTGGCACCAAAACTTGCTTTTATTAATGTTACTTTTGCCTGTGTCCAGGTGTGACCAGCCGTTGGCACACCAAGAAACTGCCTCGCAAGACCCATCGCGGTCTGCGCAAGGTGGCCTGCATCGGCGCCTGGCATCCTGCTCGCGTGGCCTTCTCTGTGGCCCGCGCCGGTCAGAAGGGTTACCACCATCGGACCGAGATCAACAAGAAGGTACACCAACCTCGAGCTGCGCATTTCAAATGTCATTGCAACACGCGGGTGACGTATTTTTTATTATTTATTTTTTTTAAAGATCTACAAGATCGGTCAGGGCTACCACCAGAAGGATGGCAAGCTGGTGAAGAACAACGCCTCCACAGACTATGACCTGTCCAACAAGAGCATCAACCCTCTGGTCAGCACTCGCATGCCCACGCTAACACCATTAAGTCCCCTAAAACATGTCACTGATAGTTTTTTTGTTTCGATTTCCTTTCACTAGGGTGGGTTTGTCCACTATGGAGAAGTCACCAATGACTTTGTCATGGTCAAAGGATGTGTGATTGGAACCAAGAAGAGAGTTCTCACCCTCCGCAAGGTCAGGATGCCATCATACAAACACCACTCATTGTTGGCCATGTTAGACTGAAGCTTAAATATAATATGGAAACGGCTTTCTTATACTATTACTGACGTCAGTGGGGGTTTTTTTTTTCTTTTTCGTAGTCTCTGCTGGTCCAGACAAACCGTCGCGCTTTGGAGAAGATCGACTTGAAGTTCATCGACACCACCTCCAAGTTCGGTCACGGCCGCTTCCAGACTTTGGAGGAGAAGAAGGCCTTCATGGTGAGATGTCGTTGTTATATTTTCCCTTATTGGTCTTCCGCGTGCACTGTTCGTAACCTTGTTCAGCCTTCAATGTGAACTCGGGTTCCATTCCAGTGCCAGATTGAGCTTCCCGTGAGGCAGGGGAGTAGCGCCCCCTTTTGTGCTCGCTCCCTGTTCACTCTCTGGAAACACGCACCGTCTCAAACTGTAGAAATACACACACTGTTCAGTGAATACAACTTCAATAAACCAAACTCGTTTATCTTTTGTCTGCAGGGACCCCTCAAGAAGGACCGCCTCATCAAGGAGGAGACTGCCTGAAGTCTCATGGCTCTGTACTGTCTTTAATTTCTGCAGAGTTTAATAAAAAAAAATGTATACAAAATTAAACTTGTGGAAATGACTGGAGGTGTGATTAGGAGCTAGCATATACGACTTGAACAAAAGTTAAGCCGCTTGAAAGGGTGAATTTTGTTAATGGTAACCAGGAAGAAAAGTAGTTCAATGGTCGCTTTTGTACAGTTAACATGCCTAAGGCGTTATGGGCCGAAAAAAACGACCATGTATAGTAAGGCGTTTTTAGCCAAAAAAAACGACCATGTATAGTAAGGCGTTTTTAGCCCAAAAAAAATGTCCATGTACAGTAAGGCATTTTTAGCCAAAAAAAACGACCATGTATAGTAAGGGATTTTTAACCAAAAAAAAAGACCATGTATATAGTAAGGAGTTTTTAGCTGAAAAAAAAAACGACCATGTATAGTAAGGCGTTTTTAGCCAAAAAAAAAAGACCATGTATAGTAAGGCGTTTTTGGCCGGAAAAAAGACGACCACGTATAGTAAGGCGTTTTTAGCCAAAAAAACGACCATGTATAGTAATGCGTTTTTAGCCGAAAAAAAAAACGACCATGTATCGTAAAGCGTTTTTAGCCGAAAAAAACAACCATGTATACGAAGGCGTTATGGGCCGAAAAAAACAACCATGTATACGAAGGCGTTTTTAGCCCAAAAAAAAAAAAAACGACCATGTATAGTAAGGCGTTTTTAGCCAAAAAAAAAAAAAAAACGACCATGTATAGTAAGGCGTTTTTGGCCAGAAAAAAAACGACCACCTATAGTAAGGCGTTTTTAGCCAAAAAAACGACCATGTATAGTAATGCGTTTTTAGCCGAAAAAAAAAATGACCATGTATCGTAAGGCGTTTTTAGCCAAAAAAAAAAGACCATGTATAGTAAGGCGTTTTTGGCCGAAAAAAAACGACCATGTATAGTAAGGCGTTTTTAGCCAAAAAAACGACCATGTATAGTAAGGCCTTTTTAGCCGAAAAAAACAACCATGTATACTAAGGCGTTATGGGCCGAAAAAAACGACCATGTAGAGTAAGGCGTTTTTAGCCCAAAAAAAATGTCCATGTACAGTAAGGCATTTTTAGCCAAAAAAACGACCATATATAGTAAGGGTTTTTTAGCCAAAAAAAAAAGACCATGTATATAGTAAGGAGTTTTTAGCTGAAAAAAAACGACCATGTATAGTAAGGCGTTTTTAGCCAAAAAAAAAAAAAAAGACCATGTATAGTAAGGCGTTTTTGGCCGAAAAAAAAAAATGACCATGTATAGTAAGGCATTTTTAGCCGAAAAAAACGACCATGTACAGTAAGGCGTTTTGGGCCGAAAAAAATGAACATGTATAGTAAGGCGTTTTTAGCCAAAAAAAAAAAGACCATGTATATAGTAAGGCGTTTTTGGCCGAAAAAAAAACGACCATGTATAGTAAGGCGTTTTTAGCCAAAAAAAAAAAGACCATGTATATAGTAAGGCGTTTTTGGCCGAAAAAAAACGACCATGTATAGTAAGGCGTTTTTAGCCAAAAAAAACGACCATGTATAGGGCGTTTTTAGCCAAAAAAAAAGACGACCATGTATAGCAAGGCGTTTTTAGC
>CAAKHF010017105.1:0-18392 GCA_901007745.1 Hippocampus kuda
TTCTTTGAGAGAAATGTTATCTTAAGAATCTTTTCTGGCTCCAGAAAGGACCTCTCCCAATATACAATGTTGCTCGATGCACTAGAAACGTGGTTGTGTCGTCATGTGGTGGAACATAATATGTTGTACTGGTGTGCTTTGTGGGCAGCCCGGTAGTCCAGTGGTTAGCACGTCGACTTTACAGTGCAGAGGTACCGGGTTCGATTCCAGCTCCGGCCTCCCTGTGTGGAGTTTGCATGTTCTCCCCGGGCCTGCGTGGGTTTTCTCCGGGTGCTCCGGTTTCCTCCCACATTCCAAAAACATGCGTGGCAGGCGGATTGGGCACTCTAAATTGTCCCTAGGTGTGAGTGTGAGCGTGCATGTTTGTTCGTCTCTGTGTGCCCTGCGATTGGCTGGCAACCAATTCAGGGTGTCCCCTGCCTACTGCCCGAAGACAGCTGGGATAGGCTCGAGCACCCCCCGCGACCCTAATGAGGATGAAGCGGTTCGGAAGATGAATGAATGAATAATCGTGGGCCATGATGACCCTCTAACTCAAGAAGCCGAAAGCAAAAGGAAACATAACTTGTATAACGATGAGTGAGACGCGTGGTGTGCTTTGTCATGATTATTCCAAATGTGAGTTATGCCTGCACAATGCTCTGCTCTGGTTTAAAACCCACTTTTTTTTCTTTTTAAATCCAAAATACTTCCAAATGACAAGTGATGACTTGTCTCGTGGCTCTTAACTCATTCAGTACGAGCCAATTCTGGACCAAGTCTGAAAAGACGTTTAAAAACGTCTTTGGGAGTGAATGAGTTTATCTATCGAATGTGTTCTGCATTCTCTTGCTCTTCCGTTTTCTTCGCGCACGTCTCACTCGTTGTCCCGCCCTCGGCTGTTTGTCATTGGCTAACATGAAAAGAGGTTTATGATTGGCTGGCCAGAGCGTGCATTCAAGGACAAAAAGGAAATGTTCAAAGGAATGTTCATACAATACAATACAATACAATTCAAGACAATACAATACATCCTGATTTATTTAGCGCTTTCACAACAGCTGCAGCTGTAACAAAGCGCTTACAAAGCATTAACATAAAGTAAAATAATAAACACAACACATAACATAAAACACGGACAGTCGTGCAATCCTAACCACTTTGCCCTCAGACGCAGTTTGAGATGAAAGAGGAGAGAATCAAAGTGTCCTTTCACCAGTGCAGTTTTGAACAGGAAAAACCTGTTTAATTTGTATATACTCAGGTTAGGTGTGTTATGTTCATTTTTAGGTGATCATGTGTAATCCAGAACAAAACGATGGTAGAAAAGGGATGGCTTTAAAAGAAAAATGTATTATCCTTATTTCTTTATTTCTATATATTTTCGACCCACAGATGCCACAACAAATTCTTACACCCCAACATGGATGCACAACAGTTTTGTTTTTCTTCGCCAAAGAACTGCAAATTCACTGGAGTTTAATACCACTTGACAATCAATTTTCTCACTGCACATAAATCAGATGAACAATGAATGAACAATACAATGTGCTCCAAGTAATGATTTATATATATATATATCATACACACACACACACACATCAGGTTTTTGAGACATTTTTTGTTTATATATATATATATATATATATATATATATATATATATATATATATATATATATATATACAGTATATAAGGTATATATGCTGTATAAAATATTTTTTTAAATCATCTAAGTTAAATGTACACAATAATTGCTGTTGGCGTCTTCCAGCTTCAAAATTGAACGATGAATCCTGAACCTCTGACCTTCTGATAGTTCTGAAAGCTACAGAAAACACTATATTATCTACACAGAGTGAAAGATGGGGATTTTTATAATTTAGACATAATAATGAATGATACTTACATCATGCTTTCCAGGACACCTAAAAATGTTTTTCAGGTTGAGGGAAGAAGCATTATTTCTCAAACTCAGTTACCATGGTGACACTTGAAGATGTGTTTCTACCATTGTCACAGGAAAAATAAAAGATGACTGGTTGCCTCCTTGTGTTACCGTGGTAACATTAACTAAGTCCATGCATCCAATTTGCTTTTACCTTTCTCTTACTACCTTTGTCAATATTCTTTGACTCTTCTGCCATAGTTAAATGTCGATCTGACAGCCCTATTGGACAGTGAAGACAAGAAGTCAAGGAATAAAAGGGGGGTCCTTCCTAAACAAGCCACTAACATCATGCGCTCATGGCTCTTTCAGCATCTTATGGTAAGGCAAAAATAATGGCTAAATGGCATGTACAATATCATGTGCTGAGGGTGACAAAACACAATCATTGATGCCAAATGCTGTGTTCTGTTCTCCCGCTAGCACCCGTATCCAACAGAGGACGAGAAAAGGCAAATTGCAGCACAAACAAGCTTGACGCTTTTGCAAGTGAATAACTGGTAAGATGTTCTTGACCTGCGCCGTTGTGGGAACACTTGATTTACCCTATGATGCCATCTTCTGGTTGTCTTATGTATTGTCTACTAATAACACCTGTGAACAGCAAATTTTAATCAGCAAAGGCTTGCGATATCTCCAAACGTATTTTTGACCCTGATTTTAAACACATATTGACTTTTTTTCCGAGCACATCAGGTTTTTGAGACATTTCCTTTTTTATTGTTTTTAAATTTGACCAATAAAAGCTTGTGCAGTCCAGATTTGATCATGCCTCAACCTTTATAGCTGTGACATTTCTGAAAAAAAACTTTATCACTTGTTTTCTTTGCATAGTAACGTGTTTAGCCGCACTAACTAGCAAGCTGAAGCTCATTGCTCCTTAGCTGGTGCGGTATAAGAACCAAGCCTGCCTTGACTTTGTACTAGCCATGCATAGGTGGCGTAGACACGTTGTTGCCACATTAACGTGCGTGCGTCCAGCCTAGCGAAGCTTTTTGAGAAGATTTTCTGTTTTGCTATTCAATGTCTTTTGATGAGCCGCAAAATACAAATTTTGACTCACAATCTGTGATGCGAAACCGCTTATTTCGAGGCTTGCAGGAGTTCAGGCCCTCATGTGTGGTGTTTCCATGTTCCTCTCATGCTTAAGTGGATTTCACGCCACATTTCCAAAATATGTCTGGTTAATTGAAGGCATCAACTTCATTTTCCCTCTCTGTTTTCAGGTTCATCAATGCTCGCCGGCGTATCCTCCAGCCTATGCTGGATGCCAGTAACCCTGACCCAGCTCCTAAAGCAAAGAAGATGAAGTCCCAGCATCGTCCCACCCAGCGTTTCTGGCCCGATTCCATTGTGGCTGGAGTTTTGCAAACGCACAGATCTCAAACGGGAAATAATTCAGACGGTACAGTATCATCAAATACTTTCTATGACATATTCATTCAGACATTTTCCATTTTCCCATGCAAGATACTGTGACTGCATGTATACTGTATGTAGAAGACATGCAGTTAAGACCCAAGATTATTCCTACATTGGCTAGATTTAGCTACCATTAGCAGCTTCTCATGTTATCAGGTTACAGGGTAAATGAAATGGTTAAATAACACTGAAATGATTTATTGAATTATAATCCTTGATTTTCAACAAATATAAATGCACTTCAATTCCAAGTCTAGCCACGGTATGACTTAACTGTGTTGTGCACAAAAATAAAATAAAATAAATTGAAATTTAATCATGTATGTTTCCATTTCCACCACTGAGTGCCACTATTCATCGTTTAGATGCAAGAAGCTAACCGTCTTGGGGAAAGGATGCCTGAGAGACAGTAAAACAGCCATCCATCCATTATTTCAACCGTTAGTACAATAATAACTGAAGTGAAATAACTGAAAAAAATGTCCGGGAGGTGGGGGGGGGGGGGAAGAAACTTAACCAAACAAACCTTTTTTAACCCTTTCATGCACCTTGTAACCTGATAACATGGTAAGCTGTCCACTGTCGTAACCACTGTCCCTGAAAGGGTGAAAGAACACTGACTAACGACCAGTCCAGGGTGAAGTCTGCCTCTTGCCCAAAGTCAACTGGGATAGGCTCATGCTCCCTGCAACCTTGAGCAAGATAAACTGTGTAGAAAATGGATGAATAGATGAATAATAATCATCTTAAATCCATCTAATTTCCAACACCGCATTTCCTGAACAGGGTCGCAGGGGGAATCAAAAGGGAGAATCTATCCCATCTGAAGGCAGAGTACACCCCCGGACTCGTTATCAGTCAATCGCAGGGCGCTTATAGAGACAAAAATCTATTCACACCTACATCGTCACTGAGCGGGAACCAATCCCACGCTGCCCGCTCAGAAGTCAGGCGAGTTTACCGCTAAACCATCAGCGACATAATAATCATCCTGATCCTAATAATAGTGCTCTGTGATTGGCTAGCAGCCAGTCTAGGGTGTACGCCTCATATTGCTTGAAGTCTATTGGGAGAGGCTCCAGCACCCAACCGTAGGAAAGATCAACGATATACATCATGGGTGGATTGATAGATAATAAGAATGTGCACTAATCTCTCCACTAAAAGACGTTTTAATACGTACCTCGACAAATAGGGTTGGTGGCACGGTGGTCGACTGGTTAGCACGTCGGCCTCACAGTGCAGAGGTGCAGCATTCGATTCCGGCTCCGGCCTTCCTGTGTTTGAATGTTCTCCCCGTGCCTGTGTAGGTTTTCTCTGGGTACTCTGGTTTCCTCCCACATTCCAAAAACATGCATGGCAGGCTAATGGAACACTCTAAATCAGGGGTGTCAATCTCAGTTTTGGAGTGGGCCACATTGTAGCTACGGTTTCCTTGGTGGATAACTTGTTTTGAAATCAGAAGTCAAGAATAATGGGTAGTTCAACCATTGTTTACGTTAATGCAACAAGTACGTAATGAGATCATGCTTGCAATATCTCTCAGATTACATCTAACAATATTAAATTTTGTTTCAAACTTCAGCAAGCATTCTGGAAAAGTTGATTTGCTTGATTTGCTTTTGCGGACCACACAAAAATGATGTGATGGGCCAGATCTGGCCCCGGGCCTTGATTTGGACACCTGTGCTCTAAATTGTCCCTGGGTATGATTGTGAGCATGAATGGTTGTCGGTCCATGTGTGCCCTGAGATTGGCTGGCAACCAATTCAGGGTGTCCCCTGCCTACTGCCCCAAGACAGCTGGGAGAGGCTCTAGCACCCCACGCGACTCTTGTGAGGATAAAGCGGATTAGAAAATGGATGAATAAATAGGGTTCGATATGATTTAAGGACTAGTCATTTTAAAATGTCAGTATTCAGTTCAGTGAACTCAAAACCAATTTCCCAATTCTGTTTTTTGTTCCACCCCTAATGGCGAATAATTCTGCTTTCTGCCTACTCTCAGATCCACTTAGCCTGGACAGTCTCCAGTCGCTGTCATCGGACTCTGCCACTCTGGCCATGCAGCAAGCCATGCTTGGAGCTGATGACTCCATGGATGGCACAGACGACGAGGATGAAAATGATGAGGAGGAGGAGGGGGAAGAGGAAGAGGAAGGAATGGAGGAGGAGGAGGAGGAAGAGGACGGAGAGAACGAAAACAATACGGGGAGGCCGATGGCCAGCGGAGGGGCGGGAAGAAGAGATGTGAGCATAGAGCACAGAGAGGAACTGGAATAGTCGGAGTGGAGAGAGACACGAAGACGTTGACCTCACTTGGCCCATCGAAACGGCGAATTTCCGATTCCAACCCAATATGGCACCGTTGCCATATTTAATATGCATTTGACGGCATGCAAATCAATCAGGGCTGCTTCGATTGAGAAACTGTGGAAGAAAATAGGACATCATGACCCTTACAAAAAATTATATGAAAACACGGGTAACAATTTTACTTGACTGGAGTGGGCTTTATAAAGTACAGTTACTACATAGAATGCTTGTCATAAACAAATGAGAAAGAATTTTATGCTTCAGAGAACCTGATAGGTCAGCCGACTCGAAATTTCCTCTCAAAGCTCAAAGCACACCTCCAACAAGTTTTCGAAATGCCAGTCGTCCCAACAATTTAGCTCGACGAAATGCGGTTACCAACTGTAATTACGTCACTTTGCAAAAGCAAGGCTTTCTCAAAACGTGAGAGGAGATGAGGGCATGCTTTTGAAATACCTGCACAATCCTTCTTCATCCCTGTTAAAATCTTCCGGATTCTCAGGTCGAACAAAACTGAGCATTTTTTCTTCCACTTCAACATATTCAAGCTTGCCGAAAGCCTTTTAAGCATGATGTTTGAACGTTTGGTTCTCCATAAGCAAATCTAATGTAGTGGGCAATGTCTTGATGGGTGAAGGTTTGCAGATTTTTTTTTTTTTTTTTTTGCTTTCGGTAGTTTGTTTTCGTTTGGGGCTCAGAAAATAAGCTCAAGCAACATGACAATGATGGCTGTCTGCAGTTTCCTTCGAGATCTGCTTCACTCTTTTAGGTGATTATTGTATGTTGCTGTTCCGAAAGGGGAGCATGGCAAAAGTTACCAACCCCCCCCGCAAACTTTTTCCCACGTCAGTTGGAATCACACAATCAGTCGAGGAATTTGGAATCTCCGACTGAATAAGCCATGGTCATCTCCGGACGGACTTTTCATTGAAAGAAAATCATTTTGATGAAGATGAAGGACTGAGCAAGTCGTGGAAGAAAAGTCTGCCGTGAATTCAGTTTTATGTGAAGGATTTTGAAGAGACTGGTAAAGGGTTTTCGTTCTGTTTTTGTACTCAACCAGAAAAAGGGATTCACTAATTTGGATTGTGAAGGTGTCTAAAAAAAAAAGTGTTACATTTAATGTTGAGTGGTGACTGTGAAATCTGTTGCTCATTAATATTATTTTCTCAACTGCTTTTTTAAAACTCGATCTTCCAGCGCAAGTGATAGACAAAGGGGGAATATTTATATTTCATTTGTACACTTCTTGTCATAATCTACTGTGTTTCAATAGACCAATTTTAATAATTAAAATATGTAACTGGACAGATGTGGACGATGTATTTTGTTTTATCTGCAAGCAGTATTACAAATTAAGTACTATAGTAAGCATTTGTCCATCCAGCCAACCTATTTTCTCATACGTTTATCCTCACTGTATTTGGAACGTGGGAGGAAACCGGAGTACCCGGACAAAACCCACACAGGCAAACAAACATGCAAACTCCACACAGGAAGGCTGGAGCCAGAATCGAACCCTGCGCCTCTGCACTGTGAGGCCAATGCACTAACCACTTAAACACCGGACCGCCAACTTGACATCAAAGGTCTTTCAATTAATGACTACATTTCAACTCCTGTCATCAAATTTCAGCAATTTTCCTTCATAAGAAATAACTGATTTGGTGTGAAGGTGGCACACACTAGGTGGCGATGGCATCCTTTCATCTCTCTTTCTAGTTAGCACCTCACTCCACCTCGCTCAAACTGCATACAGTATGGAGTTTAAATCACTTCTATTTTCAGTGTATTTATAAAGCACTTATTCACCCAAAAATCTCAAAAGAACTTCACAAGCCCGCTTTTCACAGAGATGGACATCACCTGGTCTAACCCCCCGCCCCCCATCTAAAAAAAAGGAAAAATTCTCAGAAAACATCTCTGCAAAAAAGTACAAAATCTTGAGAAGGGAACACAGATGAAGGAAACACCCTTAACAACATTAATCACACTCGATGATAAGTTCTGCTTGCAGTTAGATGGATCCAGGGAAATGGTCGTACTCTGGTCCAGTCTTAGTCTGTTGATCCACAATCCTCCGCAGGTACTAGAGGCCGAGACAGCTCAGAAATTGTTTTGGAACCTCCTGACTTCTTTTCAGCTCTTGGAATCACTAAAAGTTTAGCTTGTTGAGCGCATAAGGCTTAAGATGGCTCTTAAGAGCCCCCTTGAGCCCCCGCTTAATTCTTGATACCTCTAATACAGTGTGGTTTGCAGACCTGAGGTTTGCAGGTGTGTAGTGGCAGAGGAGCTCAGAGAGGTAAAGTGGGGCGAGGCCATTTCAAGATTTGAAAACAAATAATAGGATCTTAAAAAGAACTCTAAAATGTATAGGGAGCCAGTGAAGAGATGCCAAAGTAGGAGTTATGTGCTCCCTCTTACGAGTACCAGTCAAGAGGTGAGCAGCAGCATTCTGGACCAACTAGAGATGCGTAATGGAGGATTGGCTGACTCCATAGTAAAGTGCATTCAAGTCATCTAGCCGGGATGTGACGAAGGCATGAATTAATGTTTCAAAGCGCTCATGAGAAACAAGAGGTTTTACTTTAGCTTGCTGCCTAAGATGAAAGAAGCTAGATTTAACAACGGCACCAATTTGCCGGTCCAATTTAAAATCACTGTACAGTTTAAGACCCAAGTTCAAGGCTGTTGGCTTAAGATAAGGAGCCCAGGGGCCCAAGTCTACAGGATGAGATGTATAAGGGCCACTGAAACCAAACACCATCAAAGCTCGGTTGTATCTTATAGCCAAGTCGTAAACACTTAAAATCAGATCTAAGGCCGACCAGAAGCCTAATAGAGGCTAATATGATCACATTTTACAGGCTTAGTCTCGCTGCAGGCTTTTAATACGAGACATGGGAAGACCAGAAAGCAAAACATGAAAATAATCAAGGTGTTACATACAGTCTTGCTCATAAGTTTACATAAACTGGCAGTATTTTTCTAAAAATGTCCACCATTCTTCAAAGAAAACATCAGTGGCCAGACAAAAAAAAAAACAAAACAAAAAAAAACAACTATTTCCATTTGATTGTACGCCAATTGCACTACAAGGCCCTTCAGAAAAGCACAGTCATTAAAAAAACATAACATCAAAGAAAATAATGAGACGGTCCCCGTTGAAAAGTAAGAATTTGTATTGCCCCCAAGGACCACATCAGTCGCTTGCAGGACTTTTCCAAAAATAGCCCACAAGTGATGTGATTTTCTGGGAATGGCGTATACGTTATCATTTGAAAAGGCAAACGCTGGGAGAGATTTAGAAAATGTTGCATATCTGATATGTGTCAGAGGTAGAGCGACTTCTCTGGTCGCTCTACCTCGTGGACCGGAGGGTCCACTGTTTGATTCCGGCTCTGTCTTGAGTCACGTATCCTTGAGCAAGACACTTCGCCCACATTGCCTCCATGTCACTCAAGCTGGCGTATCATTGTTTAATGTCAATTAAGTGTTCATCAATCAATAAAAGGTTATTAATTTACATAAAATAATGATTGTGTTACGGGTCCGGAAGTTGTCCACAACAGAATTGGACCGGAACAGAATCGGACTCTCAAAACGTGGACTCAGATGGAATTGAACAAAAAGGGTTTATTAATACAAAAAGGCAAGACTGACAAAGTACAACAAAAGAACGCTAGTTACAATAACCAGGGAAAAACAAAACTGCCCTAACTAAAAATGCCTGCTAAAGGCAAGGAGCATAATATGAACGGAAATAGCTTGTCATGAAAAGACAAGAAAATAACCAAGACACGAAGGATACAAAAGTGAGACTAAGCTTAGCAACAAAAATGCTTACTTTGACGAAAGCGAAAACGAGGCGTGAACTAGAAAGATCGTCTAGAGAATTCAACACTCGGAGACAAAGTCATGAGTGAGGTGAGGAAAAATCCGACAAAGGGTTGACATCTTGACAGTCCTTAAATCCATGGCAATTGTTAAGAACATTTGCAGCAGGTGTGCACACTGAAGGGAGGGCCCTCGACTGCCACCTGCTGGAGACATAGAAGAACAGCAACATGACAGTTCGTTTTGAAAGAGATGAAATTGACTTCTCCATAAATTCAGGATGTATGTAAGATAAGATGAGAAAACCTTTATATATATATATATATATATATATATATATATATATATATATATATATATATATATATATATATATATATATACACACACACACACACACAAGAACAAAAAGTATATAAATAAATATAAATTATAAAATATAAATATACGCATATTAAAAATGGGTGAGTGGGGGTGAGTCCAGTTTTTCAGGCCTGTCTATTCAATAGCCTGACAGCAGTCGGCAGGAATGAGTGGCGGTACCTCTCCTCCTTGAAGCGCGGGTGTATCAGTCCCTGGCTGAAGGAGCTGCCCAGTGTTGTCAGGGTGGCCTGGAGGAGGTGGGAGGGTCTGTCCATCATAGCCTTTAGCTTGGCTAGCATCCTTCTGTTGCCCACCTCCTCCAGAGTGTCCAGGGAGCAGCCCAGGACAGAGCTGGCCCTCCTGACCAGTAGGTCCAGTCTCTCTCTGTCCCGGGCTGAGATGCTGCCTGACCAGCAAACTAAGCCATAATGGATGGCTGAGGCCACCACAGAGTCATAGAAGGTCTTCAGGAGTGACCCCTGAACTCCAAAAGACCTGTTTACTGAGCAGGAAGAGCGTCCATGTTGTTAGACCAGTCTAGTTTATTGTTAATAAGAACACCCAGGTACTTGTAGAAGGTCACCTTTTCGATATCCACACCCTGGATGTTCATCGGTGCAGGTGAAGACAGTGTGTATATGGTAATAGTGTGTGAATGTGTGTGTGCGTGTGTGTGTGTGTGTGTGTGCGTGTGTGTGTGTGTGTGTGTGTGTGTGTGTGTGTGTGCGTGCGTCTGTGTGTGTGTGTGTGTTTGTGTACACATACACATTTATACACATTTGTTTTTTAGCTGATAACACAGTTATTAGTTTGTGTTTTACATGAGATCGTTGTTTGGAGTAATGAGAGCCTCTCAAAGCGAGTGGCAACATAAGATGACCGACAGTGGTCTCACTTCTCCCTAAGGCCAGTAAACGGCATTGTTATAAACGGCATCATAAAGAAGTCACAGGGTGCATTCTCTCTGAAAGAAAAGATGAAAACTAGGAAATTGCTATGCCTGGAGCAGCGACAATCAGAAGTTAGTTTCCAGCCACGGACAGATTGTTGCTTGGCCCAATTTCTTGTCAGAACAAATTTTAGTTTCATTTGTCATGCTTTCATAGCATGCATGTCATATTCATTCAATCACATTGATTTTTTTTTTTTTTTTTTTGCACAGTCTGAGTTTTTCTGACACATGTACTGCAAACTTCAAGTAAGTTAAGAGAAATAGATTCCGGCCTGCACAATGTAAAAATAGTCTCGCAAATGATAGAGCCTTTGTCAACCACTGGCATTGACTCACTTGTTTGAAGGAAGACGGAGCCAGCGTGCAAAAGCAAGGTCGGGCCAAAGAAACATGCACATTTACACACATATAATTGCATAGCCTGGCGAAATGTAGTGGAAGGTCTGCTGGAGTCAGGACCATCTGGGTGGGTGCATGCTCCCAAATGTGTTCTCTGTAATTAGGCTTGGGCCTGGCTCAATCTGGTTCAAACTAAATCCAACCTCTTATTTCCCGAAAACACGCCCAGAATACATAAGGCACCTTCCAATACTGTCCAAAGCTCTTGCTTTGCAACGACTTTTTCTATGTGCACCACTGGAGTAAGCTGGAAGACATACAGTAAGTGGTTGTTTTGCCTAAACTTGGCATGTGCTGTAAAAAATTGGATGTATCTGGTTTATGTTTCAAAAACGAACCTTTAATGGACCTACGCAACACACCAGATAATATGATTATCCTGCATGTTTCGACATATTAGGTATTCAAAATGTCCATTGCCAAGGAAGCGGCAAAGGCCATGCTCTCTGATGCCCTGTTGTCAGACAGTGCCGCGCTAAACCGGATCAGCCACCTGGAGCTGGAACTTCCCTTGGACAGGGTCATCAAATATGTATCTGTTGGCCTCCCTCTGTTGCTGGTCTGCATGGCCTTTGCCCGTGAGGTGTCCCTCGGTAAGAAAGTCTATGTCCATTTGTTTGCCTTCCGTTTGCTTTTGTCCCGCATAATAATTATGCATGAGTGCTCATTATTTTTTTGTAAAGCATGCCAATTATGTCCTCCTCTATGACTGTGGGATCCAATATTCAACCTTAAGCAAATTATTTGTTACACTTGATGAAATGGAAAATAATAAATGCGTAACCATCCGTTTGAGTTAGCAGTGAAAAAAAGTACATGTAAAACCACAAGATTTAAAAAAAAAAAGAATAAATTTGTGACCTTTGACTTGTCCCGAAGGAGTTGCCACAAAGAGTCATTTGCATGATTTAACATTTTTTATGCATGCCAAATGCCATCCCTAACACAACCCAGCCCTCTTTTTTTTTTTTTTTCTTTTAATCTGGGCCCCGGACAGGCAACACATCACTGCACAACGAGTGCAATCACTATTCAACAATTATTGGCAATAACAGTCAAGTCTGTAAAGGAGTTGGCCTGTGTCTTGATTGCATTGTCTTGATATTATTTGCATGACTAATGGATAATTGGAAAGCCTCCACAAGGCTTGTATTCAAATATATTAAAATAGACCACGATAAATCATTTCCAAACTTTGGTCCTACCATTATTTTGTTCTATAACCTGCACAACTCAATTTAACCCTTTCGGGGACAGCGGTTACTACAGTGGACAGCTTGTCATGTTTCAGGATGCATGGAAGGATTAAAAAAAAAACTTCTGTCACCATCAGCCAAAGATATAACACTGACTAGCTCCAGCCTTGGCCAGGAATCAAACGCACGTCAGCCAAAGCAGCTGTGCCAACCATACGCACTTTTGTACAATACGTACCCTACAAATTTGCCAAGTGTTACCCAGATGCTTGATGATGATGAAGTGCTACTTTCAAATATGACAATACAATTTACTGTGTATAGTACTTGTTTTCTTGACACTCTAGGCTGCTCCCTTTTCCAGAAATAGTCGACGGTTGTTGTTCTTTGGTCATCATGGAAATGAAAGTCAGCCAAGGAGTCAATGGGGTGGGGTGAGCAGCAGTGGGCTGTTTGCATTAGACGGGACCAGCTCCTTAATCTCGGACAATGTCAGGCTAGGACAGTGAGGCTAGAAAATGAGCATGGGGTGAATGCAAGACAAAATACATACAGTTCAACATGTTTTGGGCATGGTAGAGGCCTTCTTTTGGAGGATGTGAACATACGGTATCAAGAGGTATCCGTTATTATAACCCTTGTGATTACATCTTCACAGATGTGATTTTTAAAAATGTGACCAGTGAGAAGCTCTCCAAAAAGTTTGTGGCTGGTCAATCACGGATGTGCGATAAGTTTTATTGAAGACATTTATTTCAGTGTTGTGTTTGATTTTTGACTACTTCAGTATTGGATGTTTGAGCTTTGTTGTGGAGGAATGATGTATTAGCTCGTCTTCGTAGTTACGCCAAACTTTGCAGTTCCACAAAAGTTTAATGCGAGAGCCTGGTTTCCCCGAGTACAAAATTTACCCCGTGGCGATGTCTTCTAACAATGCCTGACATTTGCCAAGAATTTCAGACGGTTAATTGCCAGCGGGGGAAAAATTAACAACCATGGACTGTATCTGTTTGCATTTTTCACAGCTATCATGATAATATCAAGCGTGTCAGTGTTGGCATGCTCAGGTATATTGGGAAAAATGTTCCTTCGATTCTAAGCATGTTGTACGCTTTATATGGAGACGATGCAAAATTTCCTCCTAATGCGTTGGACGAGCTGACATCCTAAGATTTAATTAGAGAGAGCGTGTTCCTGCAGAGCATATGTGGAGGCTAGGCTTCAAAAATAGATGCCCTACGCTTCAATTTGTGAGGCTCAGTCAATGTTGGTGGGGTACAGCTCTTGTGTTTTCCCTCCCTAGTTTGTGTTTAAGGGTGGAGTACAGTCGTGAAATGACAGCTGGGTGTGGGTTGTTTGGATTATATGTGGCTGTGTGAATGTCAACTAAATACAAGGTGAAAAGCCCAATTTTGGGGAGTAGTCACAGATGTTTTTCAAAATGGTGTTCGGCATTTAGCATACCGTTTATACAGCATTTTTTTTAAAAGTATTCCACATGTTAAAACATTTTAAAAACATGTCTGTGTCAACAACATCACATTCAGTCATGGACACCTAACCCACTAGCACCATCAACAAGGAACCCCTCGTCACGGAATAGTGCCACGCCGAAGGAGTGATTCACTAGGTGGGCTTTTGCCACAACACAATGTGCCTTGATTTGGACAAAGTGGAGCCCGCGGGCCACAGCCGGCCTGTCCAGTCTCTGCAGCCTTTGGGAATTCAAGATAAAACATCAAGGATGCGCTGCTTTTATTTTGATGCACAAAGTACATATATATGTTAGCAGTGCAAACAAACAAGAGCAGCGACTTGGTTTCGGTGTTGTCAACTTCAATAGATCGTCACTGTATTCAGATACTCCTCTGACCATCCAGCAACTGTTTTTAAAAAATATGAATAGCTAGAACACCAACTGATAGCTTCATGTTAGCCACAATCTCGTGTCAGAAGAAAAATTATTTCCTGCACAGTGGAGGGAAGAGACGAATTTACCATTGAAATGATTTGGTAGTCATAAGAATAGCGAATACAAACAAAAAAATGTTTTGAACCGCTTTCTGATGTAAATGATACAAGTTTATCGAATCAAACCCAATCGTTCCACTTTGAAATGTATCGAGCTACGTAATGAATCAACTTTTATTGGAGAGCTATATCTTTAAAGGAAATGGCACATTTACCCTATTGGCAACTTCATTCAAATGTGTGTTCAATTACAACAAAAGTCATTGCATCATACTCTCTCGAATTGAATCACATTGTGATCTCATTGACTGGAACTGAATTGAATCATTCTTACTTTGAAATTGAACCGCCCTTGAATAGTTTCGCACCCAACGCATTGAGAACCTTATCGAATGGTCTATTAGCTCATTTGTCAAGTTTGTGCTGATAATGTCAGCACACTTTCAAAATATGAATTCCCATATGAGCAGATTGTTACTGATAACGTTTCTTTGTTTTTTTTTTTTTGTGTTGGTTTTTTTTCCTGCAGGGCCGCAGATCAGCTGTTTTCCTCCCAACAATTTCACAATGAAGCAGGCCAGCTATGTTGATACATATTGCTGGGACTCCCTCATGCATCACGAGTTTGACAGCAATGGCAACTTTGAGGAGCGCTCCCTTTGGGTACACAAAGTGGGTGAAATTCATTCAGAAAGGGCGACTTTACATTCATTCATTCATTATGAGGCTGACTGTTCAGTACTATAACACAGCAGTCCCCAACCTTTTTCGCCCCACGGACCGGTTTAATGTCCGATAATATTTTCAGGGACCGGCCTTTAAGGTGTGGCGGATAAATACAACAAAATTATATGATGTGACCTGCATGAAAACTGGAATTTTTTAAAACATAATAATTAACACGAATCATGACATGAGAAACGTCCTATCTGGCCGCAACACTCTCTGGTCGCTATAGTAACGTTTAAACGTGCCTTCAAAGTAAGATACACCGCAAATACATAGTGCATGAAAAATACGACTCACCATCGCAGCATATTATGCAGAGTGGGCTTGGTGCGTGAGAATCTCCCGTTGAGATAAATCCGTATTTTAAGTAGGACTCCTGATACTGTTTAGTAAATGTCGCCTTAAAGTGGTTAGGACTGCACGACTGTCCGTGTTTTATGTTATGTGTTGTGTTTATTATTTTACTTTATGTTAACTGGTTTGTTAAGCGCTTTGTTACAGCTGCCGCTGTTGTGAAAGCGCGATATAAATCAGGATGTATTGTATTATTGTATTCTTTTTGTTTAAAGTCGTAGGCTCCTCCTCTGTCCCCTTCTCAAAGAAACTATCCAAAGATGTTTGTTTTTTTACTCATTTTTCTACCTCCCGGGTTTCATTTTAGTGGTAACCTATCACGTGACCGAGAAGCGTGCCTTGACCTGCGTCAAGAGTGAGAGAGAATCCGGTAATTTTTCAAAATAAAACATCTTTCAGATTCCAAAATAAATAAAACGGAAGTAATGTAAGTTAATGTATTATTATTATTATTATTATTATTATCCATTCTATCTCTGTGGCCCGGTACCAAATGACCCACGGACCGGTACCAGTCCGCCGCCTGGGGGTCTGAGACCACTGCTATAACATACTGTAAAGAAATTGGATTGTCGTTGCTTTTGTTGCCCACCATTTTGAGTCTTCTTCCATTTTCTGTCTGTCACTCTTTCTCTAGATGTTCCCGTATTCTCTCCTGGCTATGGCCGTGTTAATGTATCTGCCGGCTCTTATCTGGCGCCAGCTTGTTGTGCCTTCCCTGGGCTCAGACCTGCTCTTTGTCATTGACGAACTGGATAAATCGTACAACCGCTCAGTCCGATTGGCTCAGAGCATCCTTGATATGCGTCAGAACACCAAGAACCCGTTAACGTTCCAGGCAGAGCTGCAGCGGTAAGAAATAATGACCCGGTGCCTTTGGTAAATTGGTTGACTTGAAAATACAGAAAGCAAAAATGAACGAAAATAAGAACTGGGATTCCTCTCAGCAACTGAAACAGCTTCTCGGAAGACCTCTAAAATTACGAAGTGTGTCTTAGGGATTTTTGACCATTCATCCATAGCAGAATAACTCCCAATTACAGGTCTGGTTCATTCTTCAAGTTGTTTAATGAAGGTGAGGTCAAGGCTTGTGCAATACCAGTCAAATTCTCATTCAACCATGTATTTATGGACCTCATTTTGTGCATTGGGGCACAGTGCCTTAAAAGAAAAAAAAATGCATCTACCAAACTCATCAGAAATCAGTAGAAATTTCAGTTATGCAAAATCTGTTATCTCTAAGATAAACTTAACATTGCATTATCAACAAAATGAGGTATTTTCAAATTCATGGGCAAAGCTCATAAAGTTATTTTTTCTTTTTGTCACTGTGATGAATAAAGGTCATATTAAAATTGTCCATTCCATACAGTAAATGCTTTGCGAAAGGTGGCCAAATGATGAAGATTATTCTCTTTTCATTCAATACGTGGAATATTTTGTGGAAATACGGCTGAAACAAAAGTGCCATCTCTTTCTGCCTAATTCAATGTACATGAGTAATGATAAGGTAACGTTTCCGCAAAATTAGGGGAAAGAGTCTTTCTAGAAGCCTACTGTGGGTAATGCCGTAAGCAGCTCATTCAAGTTAAATATAGAATGTCCTCATTTCCCACGAGGACTCATGAGCAGCTGTATGAACATTGAAGTGGAAGATAGTGCTCACGTTCTTCTCTTTTTGTTACCGCACAGAGCGAAGAGGAAGCGGTACTTTGAGTATCCCCTCCTGGAGAGATACATGCAATGCAAGCAAAACTCCTACTTCCTCGTGAGCATGCTTTTCCTGCGAGGCTTCCTCCTGCTGACCTTCATGACAGCTGCCTGTCTTTATCTGGCCTACTTCCACCTGTCCGCCTTCCTGCAGGATGAGTTCAGCTGTTTTGTGCGTAGCGGCATGCTACGGGATCAGAACTGGATTCCTGAGCTGGTTCAATGTAAAATGATCGGCCAGTTGGTCTTTCAGGTGATCAGCGTGGCTAATGGGGCCATCTATGTTCTGTTGGCACCAATTGTCCTCTTCAGTGTCATTCGGCTCTTCGTTTGGGACACCACCTTCATCTCCGTATACGAGGTCCTTCCAGCCCTGGATGTTCTCAACAAACGCAGGCTAGGATGTCCCCTGAATGATCTCAATGTGCTCCTGCTCTTCCTGCGGGCGAATGTCGCACACCTCAAGTCATATGGGAAGGTTCGAGCTTTGTGCTCTCTGGCACCGCCCATGGTTGGTAAGACGACAGCGGGGCAAGGACTGAACGCACTGCTGAGCCAAGAGGAGTTGGAAGAACGGGAGGAGGCCGCAATGGAGTTGGCCGAGGAGGTGCAGGAGGCCAAAGAGGAAGGAAAGTTCAACCTTGTGGATATCATGACTATTCTGGGAGCGGCGCAGGGAAGAATTGTAAACTGCAATGAACAGAGGCCAATGGTGGAAGAGAATATGAGTTTTGGTACCGTAACACTGATCTACACACTTAAACGTATCCTACTAGTGGCTATTTTCACCTACATCATTTGGGATGTACAGAAAATCATTAAGTGAACTTGACAACTGTCAATGTTCTAAAAAAAAATAAATGTTCACATAACATGTAAGTGTGTTAATGGCGATCATTGTTCTGCACAATTTTTAGTTTGTATTTTGATGCTTTATGAGCTTTCCACATTTCTATACTGAATCACCTCTATCAGTCAGAGTGAAAACTAACGGTGAATGTGGGAGGGATGGATTTGTAGTCATTCTAACAACCTCTCTGTCTCTTCACAGAGCCAAACCACCAGGGGTACCATGAGTTGAAGGAGACTGCACCATTTAGTCAATACTAGGCCTCCTATGGACTGAATCATTGTGAAAAGCTGAGGGGGAGGAAGGTTTTGGACACTCGAAGGGGCATATTCTCCCATGTGCTTGAGTCAGAAAAGGTGCGCTGCGG
>CAAKHF010017109.1:0-16977 GCA_901007745.1 Hippocampus kuda
TAAAATGAATGTGACGTGGGTTATTTACGAATTTGCAGAAGGCCGCGTGAACATAGGGAACGAGGGCCATAAATACATCCCTGCAGTCCGACACCAGCTTCAGTGTTGTGTTTCACAATCATGTGCAATACAATTTTTAGGAATAATACCTCTTTCTGGGCGGCCCGGTAGTCCAGTGGTTAGCACGTCGACTTCACAGTGCAGAGGTACTGGGTTCGATTCCAGCTCCGGCCTCCCTGTGTGGAGTTTGCATGTTCTCCCCGGGCCTGCGTGGGTTTTCTCCGGGTGCTCCGGTTTCCTCCCACATTCCAAAAACATGCATGGCAGGCGGATTGAACACTCTAAATTGTCCCTGGGTGTGAGTGTGAGCGTGCTTGGTTGTTTGTCTCTGTGTGCCCTGCGATTGGCTGGCAACCGGTTCAGGGTGTCCCCCGCCTACTGCCCGATGACAGCTGGGATAGGCTCCAGCACCCCCCGCGACCCTAGTGAGGATAAAGCGGTTCGGAAGATGAATGAATGAATGAATGAATACCTCTTTCTTGTTTTTGATCAATTATTTTGAAGGTGGTAATTGGTGTTCATTTTTTAAGTACCGCTTGTTTAAACCACTGTGACCGGCCGGCAACTAGTTCAGGGTGTTGCCCACCTACTCCCCGATGACAGCTGGGATAGCTTCCAGCACGCCCGTGACCCTTGTGAGCATAAGCGGATTAGAAAATGGATGGATGGATGGTTTAAACCATTAATACAGGGAATGTTAAACATAACTTGGTCCTGGATTACTGCATCCTCAAACAGATGGAATCATCACAAGAACCAGAGTCAGAAAAAAGCAAGTACATGCTGGCCATGACAAGATGATAGGACCTCAGTGTGGACATTTGGGTTCAACAGGAGATTTGGTTTACTGTGCTTCAAACTCGCAGTCGCAGAACCTTGACTGAGTGCTGAAGTGTATTATGGGAAGACCGGAAGGAAGTTAGGGAATGTTCGTGACTTTAGCGATGATGCTGACACACCCTGACAAGCTGTAGGCTTCCCTCCGGAGTCCTTTTACCGGCCTGGAGGAAATGAAGTCAGGTCTCCTTTTGCAACTTGGGGCCCCCTCCACACACTAGAGATGTTTTGGGGTGGGGGTTAACTCTTAACTCTTCAAGAAACACCAAAAAGCTTTTGACCGTATGGACCCGGGCACCTGGCAGCCATTCTTCACAGCCTTTGAAACCACAATACGGCTTTCGGGGAGTCTAATGTGTCTGACCCGGAGAAAACGGCATCGTAGTGACAGACGGAAAGGTCCGACGTGTAAGTTTGCCGCGACCGATTCAAACACTCACACTGGCGACCTTTGAGAGAGGGTTAGCTGTGAAGACAAATATGAAGCATGAGGGGAAGGGATGCAGTCAAGGTCTGCAACACAAAGGGTTTGCTGCCACGTTTGGACTGAAATCCGACTCTGTCGGCTGTGACCCTTTGACTGGTTGGAGGCGACTCGAACGGAATCAGATTGTCTTTTCTCCAAGATGTCTTTTCTTGGAGAGACATAATCTTTGAAGGAAATGGCAAATTTGCATGTATGTAAAATGACGACAAAAAAGTCACTGCTTCATAGTCCCATTCAGCCAAACCGAATTGAATCCACTTCCAATTGAATCTTGCCTTGAAAGTCGAACCGAATTGAACCCGCTTCCACTTTAACATCCTGCCTTGAAAGGGCAACACACTTGCTAGGTAGCCAGTTAGCATAATTGCTACAGCTCTCAAAGGGGTCCGCATGAGCACGCCCAGACTCCGCTGAGAGCCAAGAGCATTGTAATGTATGAGATCGGACCAGTCTTGTCACTTGGAGTGACTCCAAGTCACTTCGTCATTTGACGTGAGACGTAATTTATTCAGCAGTTCCGGAAGACAGCTCGTGTAACATCATCGGTTTTATTTTTAGCTTGTTTGCCGGAAAGCTGCATCACAAATGACCGTGCATAAAAGTTAAATAAAGGCATACAATATTTTGCAAAGGCGTCACTCGAAGACCATTTTGCCATCGTAACATCAATAATAATCATTTTTGGTCACTGGGGTCTAGTTGTAATTTTCAATGAACGAAATGTTCAGTAGTCCACGAGTTGCTTTATGTTCTAATTAAATGACTCTTAATTTGAAAAGAAAAAGACAAACATATATCAGGGTCACATGACCAGTGGACCATATTTTGGTTTGGCTGATTCGACCTCATTACCTGGATGTTATTATCCTCTTATGGTATTTTGGTGCTGTCTGAGTTTGAAATGAGACATTTTTTTTACACTGGATTCTTAGAAATATCGATTTTTTTTTAATTGTTAAAAAAAAAGCTTCTCTTGCTATTTTGCGAGCGTGCGCCTGCAACTCTGATCTGAATTTATTTTTCCTTTGGTCCCGTGAGATACTTGAACCAAGGAGGAGTCTTTCAAAAAGTTTCATCACTGGCAAAAAGGCATTCAATGTTGCTTCACGTTAAGTCTGCACTTCTGCCAAACGCCACTGCGGACTCCAACGAAACATACTGGACGACCTGGGACAGGCAGCCAATGGTTAAACAATTGGTGTGTGTGTGTGTGTGTGTGTGTGTGTGTGTGTGTGTGTGTGTGTGTGCAGTAACAGTCACTTCCCGTCTTTTGCGACTCCTGCGAAGGAGGAGCGGGTCCCGAGTTGCATCTTCTGGGAGGTATCTGCGGCTTTTGGCCGTCACAGCAAAATGCATTTCAAGCAGTTTGTCTTTCGCGAGCTAAAAATATCACTAATCAAGTCCCCAAAGAGTCATAAATAAATACAGAGAACGGTAATTATTCTTCAGTCTTCCCAGAGGCCGGCATCAAAGTGCGAGCCGCCGAGCTGATCAACAATTCATAAAGTTTCGCGTGAGAGGATGATCTAACACAAAGGAACACTAAACAAATACACGAGCTGATACTCCTGAGCTGGGAGGGGTCTAGAGGGACAGGGCGGGGACAAGGAGGTGAGGAAAACAAACAACAAACTTGCCTTTCTGGCATTGTGGACTCGTTTGCATCCGCGGCGTCTGAAATGCAACGTATTCTCACAAGAATTCTCAAGCAAACTTTGCCATGTTTGGCATTAACCCAAAAAAATTGCAGCAGCAACAAATGCAACCATCATGGCCGACTTACGACAGACTCCGCAAATGGGTGAATTGGAAATAGACTTCGACAAAACAAAGAATTTGTGCTTTTGATGATATATTTCCATCGTGGTCACGCTGCATAGTTGCGCATTCCACACAGCGCTGACTGTTATTGGCCCGCACTTGTGTGGGAATGTTCTGACGACTTCCTATGCATACAGGATTGGTTACTTCATTAGAGGCGGGCGATGGTCCAAAGTCAGCGGGTGGGTGCGGTATAAGAAGCCGGGGTGGTGGGTGGGAAGTAGGGGGTGAGATACGTGTGTGAACTGTGGCTCCGGTGGGTCTCGTCAGACCAAAGCACGCTGTGGCTCTCCTTCCACCACATGCAGAGGTAGAGGGGGCACTGCCCCCCCTCCCCGAAATATGCTTGCCCCCCAACCCCAGCAAAGGCGCTAGGCCAGATAATTGACTTGGGTTTATATATTTTTCTACTTCTCTTCTTTTCCATATTTACCCACATTCTCTGTAACGAACATAAAATGAATACTGATCAGCGTGTTCCGAACTTTTTGGGTTTGAAAGGAAAAACGATTTTTTTGGGGAGTTTGGGGGTGGGGGGGGGGATTCATCAAAGTTGGGTATCCCTGGTCTAAATACTCCCATAGTGTGTCAACGAGCTAAATATCAGCATCAGCATTCTTGCTAGCCGCGCTTGTAAGTAACGCAGCGTACACAATCTGCATGGTGACATCATTCGCCCCAACTGCAATTGATAAGTGAATCGTTTACAAGAATGGCAAACGATGCCCAGAAATCGAAACTCTGGAAACCGGTTCTCAACAAAACTTGATTTTTGAACCCCATCCCGAGACATGATTAATGAGTAGTTTCTCAAACAAAACAACATAAATGACAGCTGAGTGTCGATAACGTGTTTTTTTAAGACAGCCTTGACCACCCCATGAGCAGAAAAAAATGTCGTCTACCATCTTTTTCGGCAGGCTCTAAGTGAAAGAACGCGGCAAGCAGCAGAAGAGAGCAGCTACGGGAGTGTCTCAATACTTTGGTGCAAATGAGCGAGGGAAGGAAGGCGAAAGAAGGTCGGCAAAGTACCTCCAGTCTTACGGATGAGTCACGGCACATCTCCGACTCGTTGTCGACGCGGCGGATGGAGGGGAAAAAGGTCGGCGGCGGGAGCAGATTAGATCCACGCTGGTGGCCATGATGAGGCCTGCTGCAGATCAGCGAGAAGGCGCCGACGATCAGCACCTCCAAAGAAGATTTGCTGTAAGGACATTACGATACGGTAGGAATAAAGTTTAAAACCCGAATTTTTTGGAGATGTGTAAAATCCACACTATTATACGCTCGGCGGTACACCTCCACAATCTAACGGGAGCTTTTTAATACATTCACTCCAAGACGCTGACACAAATAGCGAAAACCTGTAAGTCACTGATGCAGTAAGAAAGGTACATTTAGCTTCATGCTAACAAACAATACGAAACGCCCTAGACGTGCTGACAAATGGCATGTACATGGCGGTGTTATCACACTTCCAAATAGCCATGTTAGAACATAAACGTATACAGACGATACAGACGCTATTACAGCAGCTGGGCGGCCCGGTGTTCGACAGGTCAGCGCATTTGCCTCACAGTGCAGAGATGCAGGGTTCGATTCCGGTTCTGGCCTTCCTGTGTGTGGAGTTTGCATGTTCTTCACGTGATGTGCAGGTTTTCTTCGGGTACTCTGGTTTCTTCCCACTTCCAAAAATATGCACGGTAGGTGAATTGGTGACTCTAAATTGTCCCGAGTGCGGATGGTTGTTCGTCTCTGTGTGCCCTGTGATTGGCTGGCAACCGGTTCAGGGTGTCCCCCGCCTACTGCCCGAAGACGGCTGGGATAGTCTCCGGCACACCCCGCAACCTTCGTGAGGAGAAGCGGATCAGATAACGGATGGATGGATATTACTGCAGCCCATTGAGGAGTTGTGACCGTCTCCGCCTATCGTACTGTAGTAGTTGCTGCTTTTGCGTAGATCCGCCGAGATTCTGGGGGCTCTCTGCAAACGACTGCCAAAGGAACACGGAGAGCACCAGATTGCGGTCCCTACAAGTATGTAGCGCATACAGACTACAGGCGGTGACACTCGCCCACTTTACCGCTCAATTTCATCATTTTGCCGACGTGCCCCCGAGAAGCGCAGCGAGTGGAATCTGAAAAGACATCATTGCATGGTGCAAGACTTTCATTTTAAAAGCCACCAGCTGCCAATCATCCTCCCGGGCAGCGCTCCTGTAAATGTTCACTTTTGACACACCCACAGAGGTATTCATTTCAATATTATGTTCATTATTGCGGCCGTACAGTTCAAGTGCGCCGAGAGACGTTTTCACACTCTCGTGGAACGAAACAAAAGATTCCAGAATGGCTCTCAGTATGCACCTGCGCAACACTGCAAACTACCAGCGCAGTCGTTTGCACCTGAGCTCAGCCGCAATGGAAATGCGACAGGTGGTTTTCTTATGAGGAACCAAAACATTTGTAGTTGCCATGTAAACTGCTGGATTGGTTTATTTATTGTTATTATCATTATTATGATTTTTTTTTTCCAGTGAAGCACAAACAACACGGCGCTACTGTCGAGGAAGAAGTGACCACTGTATAGCATTATAAAAATACAAAAAAAATGAGGAAATGGGCCGGAAATCAAGGAAAGAATGTGGATCTCGCTATGTTGAAGGCACTCACGTATTTAGGTGACAGAGACTCACCACGCTTCACTTTTTCAGACACAAAGACATATTGGAGAAGCTGTATAGCATTTATTTAAATATTTATCTTCAAATAAAGGCATCTTCTCCCCCCAGGAAACAAAAAATAGAATTACATATTTTAAATACACGTGCTAAAAAAAGATCCCCCCCCCATTACATTTTGACTTTAAATCAGAATTTTGACGTTATCATTCTTGTCAATATGACTTTTCGCCTGACTTAACACATCTTTAAGACACCTGGAAGATTTTTTACAAATATTTACTTTCATTTGCATTCGAATTACACGTGAGTCCTTGGAACCCCGGCACAACTGTGTGTGTGTGCGCACGTTCGCAAAGACGCTGTGGTTGGTAATCGTATAGTATTGATCACATTGAGGTCACGGGGACGATTGTCTTTGCTTTGGCGTCACCCGCACATTGGTGAGTCAACAGTCAGCGCTTTTTTTTAGATGAAACTGCTGAGTCAGCAAACAGCCACTGCCTTTCTAATTAGGAGCATTCAAGACCGGGCGGGACAATACGTTTTTTTTTTCTTATTATAGGACAGGATCCAAAGTGTATTAGAGAATTGGGATAATCAAATTCTATATATTTGTAAAAGCGGAGTATGAAATGTTGCCGTATAAATATATCAAGACAAGAAGGACGAAACATTCGCAAAAAAAAACAAAACAAAAAAAGAAGTCATGTTACTGAGGAGAATCAGGTGAGGAAGTTCTCTCAAGATGGATGGAATTGAAGAGGTGGACAAAGACCCCGTGAAAGTTGTCGGTGAACGATGACGTACGTGCGCGGCCCAGCGACTCCCTCATTCGTCTCACTTTTGTCCCACGTAAATCTTTCATTTCATCAACTTTGAAAACATATGGACGCGTGCTCATTTTGCTCGGGCAAAATTCTCTTTCTGGCGTCGATTCAAAAGATGCGTGAATCGTGAAAGAATGTCAACGGAACGCACTTAAATCTCCAGCAGGAAAATGACATTTATGGGCCGGAGCGTCATCTGTGAGCTATTAGAGGTTAATATCGTCTGGCTTTGGTGAACCGGTGGCGTCACTTTGAGTGAGTGAGACTCACCGGTGATTGGAAAACAAACTTGTCGTGTGCAACGTGAAAACTCCTCAAACATGATTTGGGATGTCGGGGGTAAGAAAGCATAAATTGGAAATGACTTTTTCATACTTCTCACTCTTTCACATGCCAAATTAACCCTTTCATGCATCCTGTAACCTGATAACGCTGTGCCTGAAGGGGTGAATGGAGACATTTTACAAATTGACGTCAATCTTTTTGCATTTCTCGACAGATTCCAGCTGTTACATGTTCAGCTCATTCTTGGGAAATGTTAAAAAAAATCAATCAATAGTCTGTGCAAAGGCTTAACTGTTACTTGAAAGTAAAAAACACAAAACAAGTAGGGCTGCAACAAATGTTTTTTGGAATAATCAATTATATATCGATCATTTTTTGATTAATCGTGAATCAGATGTTTTAATTTCCATCCCTTTTATTAAAAAAACAGGACTTTAGGTCCAATTGACAATGTTGAAAATGTACAGACATAAATGATTTAGGAATCAGTTACAGGTTTGGTCCATAACGTGTCAGAAAATAAGTTAAAAAAGATATTATTATTTCAATATTCCAAAGTAAAAGCAATTTTTTTGTTGCTTTTGTTCAACACAAAGAATCTGAAAATAGTTACTGTTGAGAAGTCGAAAATCCAAGGATGTGGACAATTATAAGTAAATAAAAAAAAAACTAAAGGATGAATAGATGATCAAAAATAAAGATCAATTAATTGGACAATCGATCAATTAATCGATTAGTTCTCAATTCATTGTTGAACCTCTAAAAAAAGAGCATAAAAATGTCAAAATTACCTAAAAAAATGAAACAAAACACAATTTGGGGACACACAACTCATTGTACTTTTGGATTATTGTTCATGATTTGATTGCTTTTAACCAACTCATAGCTTTTTAACACATTAAAAAAATAAATAAAATTAAAAAATATATATATTTTTTTAATCCATATAAAAAAATAATAATCCAGCTCTGCCAGGACATTCACACAACTATTTGTGTTTGCCTAATTCTCTATTTCCCGTGAGAAAATTCCCAAATGAGTGCAGACGTTTTTTGCAATGGACATTCATTTCGGTCTTCTGCATTCAAACGCGGCATCGACAAAAATTGGATTCTGGAGTCGATCGGCGAATCTCAAAATGATGCTAAGTCTTCTCCTAATGACAGCGCATTACAATTCCCAGAGTGAATATCCCAGTATGGAGCTTAAACGTGCAATGACGCAGGGGACTGGAGCGGGCCAACTCATTAGATTGGGCTGCAGACTAAGTCGGATTAACCTCATACGGTTCTCGGAGAGCGGCAGCGGAAAGACGAGCCCAAAAAAAAAAAAAAAAAAAAATCGCGCTGAGCCATACCACCAGGAGAGTCCACTTTTATTTTAGTTATTTTTTGGTAACCTAGTATCCTCATCTCTCTCATCTGATTTGCACCACGACAACAAACCTGCACATTCCCAGCGCTGGCCAAACACGGCGCCCGCTCCCCGCTTCCCTTTGCGGGGATCGAATTCCGAAGGAGAGCAATTTACTCTTCGCTTCAAATTCCAGATCCACGTGCCAATCTGTGGATTTGACGGCTTTTATTAGGGAGCACGCAAGAAGGCGCAGCACGCAAGGAAGAGCGTGTGAAAGGAATTTGGCGGGCGAGGAAGGAGGGTAACTCGCACGTGCCCTGAAAAGTCGCAACCTCGCCAGCATCTGGACGTTGGCTTCCATCTTAGAATTCCAGGCACAAGAAATGGACAACATGCCCCTTTGGCAACATCGTTTGCTTTTTTTTCCCTTTTTTTTTTTTCCAGGAGGCCCTGCAGCTTGTTAATCAACACTTTATGAGCTAAAATATCATCCCGTATATTTTGGCTCCAGCGGCTCTCAAGAGAACTATTTAATGACTGGGGGGAGTAAAAATAAATAAATAAATAAATAAACAATTAAAATTCAAAATAAAAATCCCAACTATGCACCAATAGATCGCTAGCGGATGGATTTTGAAGCACATTGTGTGCAGATGTGGAATTGCCGTATGTTCTGTAACAGAAGGCGGAGAGTCACCGTCACGTCAATGCTAACTGCTGTGAGCTTGTCGATGGCATTTTGCATGACGCATGAATTGTTCTTTCGATGAATGACATTCCTTGTCTTGAAATAATGTTTAATTCGCGTTTCATGTGACGTTTTTACAGTAAACTTTCATTGGGAATGACAATCAAAAAGCTTAAAGCCAACACGCTGGGCCTCTTATTTGGGGCAACTGTGCGGGCAAGAGAAAAACAGATGCTGTTTTCAAAGTGTGTGTAAAGTTTATTAGATGGTTTCTCTGTATCACAGATTTTGCGTCTCGAACCACGATGAGTTTAATGCTCTCGCAAGCGTTCCTTTTTATTTCGAGCACTACGTGACAGAAGACGACCTTGGTTGCCGAGCTTCAGGTGGAATGAGTTCATACGTTTTTTTTTTTTTAATATTTGAAGTGCGTCCCTGAAGCCGACCCAAAAAGACACAAAGCGGAGCAAAGGTTCCGGCGTGGCATGATTGGTTGACTCTGGACACGACACGCTTTGGTTTTTGAAGCCAACGTGACATTTTGGCTCATCAAATAATGCGTGGAATTCAATTAATTAGCAGCAGGTGAAATGAGACGCTTTTAAGTAACGCTAATCGCAATTAGCAGCGGAGCATGGCTAATCACAGAGTCTCGCCAACCTCGGCGTCTGAGCCCTCGCTGCAGCAGAGCAAAGGAAGGTGACGCAGAAGTGAAGCAAACAAAGGAGGCAAGGGCCCAGAGAATAATCCTTCAAATATTCCAATGAGTCATCATCAAGGGATGAAGTCGAAACCTTCCCAATACAGTGTTACCAAAAACCGCAAAACAAAACAAAGAGACAAAACAAAAGCAAAACAAAGAGAAATTTACACTGGCCACAGTTTTTCCTTCGAAAAGTCAGTTTAGCTTAATGCTAACAAACAATGAAAAACGCCAAAGAACTGCTTACAAATAGTATCTGTGTGGCACTGTTTTAAATATAGAATAGCAACACATCTTCTCTGCAAAGACTGACTGCAGCTAAATGAGGAGTTTTGACCGTCTCCGCATATTTCCAGCTGAACTATATTGCCCCCAGGTGGCCAGGAAGCACACACCAGAAGAAATCAATTGAAATTAGGACTGAAACAGGTCCTCGAGTAATTCGAGAACCTTGGTTTAAAAAAAAAAAATGCTTACCTACTTATTTCCGAGTACACCGTCAGGAAGAGCGAGTCAAGCTAACCGCAGCAACAATTGTTTATGCTATGCGTGACAGTAACACGCCACTGCCTTCAAAACAAACCTGATCTGAACAAAAGAATGTATGGCCTTCAACACTGGCAGCCTGTCGCGGTGTAACGGTTGACCTGATTCGTCTCCGAGACTTGTTCGGAGCGTTTGTTGCCATCACAAACTGTTGCTATCGACAACATCAGAACATTGTCCGAAAATAATGTTCAAGACATAAGGGTGCGTTAAAAAACAAAAACAAAAACAAAACAAAAAAACAACTTAATTATGCTGACAATGTACTGTACGGCGCCTGCTGCCAGTATTTATCGCTAGCAGCGCGAGCTGCATTAACCACTAGTGGCGCTTTGATGACACAATTACCGTTCCTCCTGATCACTATTTAATGAACCAGGCTTACTCAAGTGTATTGTTTTACCCAACAAAATTGAGGCCACTTCGTCTCTTAGACCGAAATCTAAGAGATTCATTTAAATTGTCACTTCTATTTCTGGAGAGGAAAACGGTGTGCTGCAGTTTATATTTAACTATAAAATGTTGATATATCGAAAAACAAACACCAGTTGACTCTTCATTATGAAGTGGGAATGTGTTCATTTCTCTTCTGTGTCTTTAATTCAAATGGGCAAAAACCGTGGCGAACAAGGTTTACGACTTAATTGTATCACTACTGTATGTTTTTCATACACTACGAGTGTGGCTGCCTTTACAGCAGCTCCTATATTTTGCTCTTCTACTTCTTCATTTCATAACTTTGCTGCTGTGAATTGGAATTTCTCCATTGTGAGATAAAGATAAAGGTTTTCTTATCTTATCTTACAATATCAGAGTGTGCTATTTTTCGCACGTTACAACCATTTTTGTTCGTTTCTTTTGGAACGGCTGAGATGGATTAACGACATTTCCACTTTTGTACCCATTTTACCATTTTATTAGACCAACATGTCGTAAATCCATCCTGAGAGCTCTGCAAACGTTGCATTTTCACAGCATCGGGTTTTTATTAAAGTGTTAACAAACCAAACTGGCACCGTGCTTTTCGTTTGCCTTGTCACAGGAATGCATTTTTATTCACAACCAAGTCCTGATTGGGCCTGACCCAACGCGAAGCAAATAAGCCCATCTGGACTTCTTCTTGCCTTCATGCCTCAGTCTTGATTTGTTTTGGGTTCATGTTTTTTTTTTTCATATTCCCTTCTAAACACGAGCACAGGAAACAAAAGACACAAAGTGGCCTGAAGAGCACGGTCATGTCAATTTGGCCAACAGAGCTAAACATATGCAGAAAAATGAAAAAAAAGAAAAAGAAAAGAAAGCAGGAATATTGACTTTGTCCTCTGAGTGGAGACAAGGGGAAACCTGAATAACATACCAAGTAATGCATTACTGTCAACACCGAGGACAATACTGCATTATAATCAAATAACGGAGTCGTTTGTGACCTATACAACATTCAAAAACGCAAGTGGATGAAAGCATTCATTAGCAAAATAGCATTTTGGCTTTGGGAAAACAAACAAACAAAAAAAAAACACTTCCTGGAACTCCCGTCAGGAAAGTGCATCCCGTATGGAGATAATAATGTTTCGAGGCACTATGACAAACCAATGTTTGCTAGCAGAGGCCAGGGCAGCTGTGTTTAATAGCAACCAAGTCTGCAGCACCCGTAAACTCTCGCGATGGTCTGAGGGCTAAGCTAGCTTGCAGAGCGTAGCCAAAGTTGGCCTCGCTCAGCCTCCGTTTGCTTCTTTGAACACACGAGCGACGGAGCATTCCAGTTACTAAACAATGACTAAACACAAACCACATTCAGCGAGGCTTCGGGCGTATTCCTTGACTTCCATTCTTCCCCAAGTATGACCGCCATGGCTTTGAGGCTTAGTTCGAATGGAAAGTTCATGCTGGAGATGCTTCAAGTTGATTTGTGTGTTGCCGTTTTGTATCCAATCACCATTTTCGGAAGTCGGAAATTGTAAAAGACCAACCCCCCCCCCCCCCACATTTGTCTGCTAAAGTGCATGACCTGCTATTTTACTGCCTCCACTGCTCTTCTCAACAATAATTTTCCAGTGGCGCGAGTTAAGTTTTTCGGGCCAGTCTCGACATTTGAGACATCACGGTAATTTTGATGGGTGATGCCTGGGAATTTTGACCTGCCCGAAAAATTGATAGATATTTTTAACTGTCGGCCAATTGGAAAAGGCGGTTCCTTGAGTTAAAGAGAACACAAAAGTCTTGGGGGGGGTGGGGGGGAATTTATACCATTATAGTGAAAGTTATACCGTTCATTTGAAGGTGTTTTTCTGGCCAGATATTTTTAAAGACAACACCACAAAAAAAATCAAATTGGCTATTTTTCCAACACAATTGGATTGTGACTGGATGAGCGATACATCGATTTCAAGTTGTAAAGTCAATGCATTGACTAATCGGTTCGACCCCTCGCGTACGAGCAGTGACTCTATTTACATGCGGTTAATAATTCTTTTCAAACCCGACTATTGGCAATATTTGGGTTCATAAAGGTCATTTAAATGCGCTCTTATTTGGGTTTTTTCAAAAACCTGAATATGACCCCTGAGGTACTCCTTTTCTTAGCCAAACATTAGCTCATATAAACTCGATCAGGTTACCTCCTTTGAGTGAGGCATTGATTTGTTTTGTGCATGCTCTTGCTCTGTCCGCAAGGAATTTTGGTATTTGTAGTCCCGCAAGTACTTGTATGCGCGGCACCATCGCCGTAGCGAGCCTAACTTGAAGAGATTGATTTCTCCGCAGGATTTTCATATTATTTTCCGTATCGACGGCAAAAATGACACAGTTTCTACACATATTACGTGTGTATAGGTCTGCACGTCTGGCGCGCAACTCGCCGGGAAATACACAAGCGGAAGTAAACAATCACGGCAAAAAGTTGCAGCACAGTGGCACACTTTTGGAGCGTGGAAAAAATCAGAGCGATTTTTTCTAAGGTGAGTGACATAAATATAATTCGTTTTACTTGCGGTAGAAATTAACAAGGGGAAATGACGTCAAGTTTGCGTCGTTGTCCGTGCGTCGCCATTTAAATCCACGTATTCAACTGTGGGTGTCAATCTGCCCGCTCACATGTCAACGGGTTTATCGGAAATGTTTCAGAAACCGGAATGTTGACTTCAACCCGAATATTGACTGCATGTAAACGTGTCGCTGAGGGGACACTCGGAGACAATTAAAGCGCAGTTCGCCCTTCACTGTAATGTTTTGCTCAACAAGGACACGGCTTCAGGCGATGGAAGTTGGATGTCATCTTCAGAGACAATGTCGGATTCCAATCAGTTTATTTTAACTTCAGCTCTAAGAAAAGTCTACCTCAAGGCAAGACTCATTTGGAGCAGGTTGAGGCTTCTTCTGGATGACACACAGCACATGACCGAAAGCCAACAGAAGTCCACACAAATGTCCCTTTCGAAGGGAAGAGTCAAGAGTCCGACTATCTGCCCTGCGAAGAAACCAAGAAGCCGAGACGGACCTCGCAGCTCTTTCAAAGTCGGTTAATGGACCGGGCCCGCAAGACCAAAACGGCGTAAGTGGCTCTTGTGTTCATGTTGTGTGGATGATAGAAGCTTCTCTGTGGTCCATTGAAGCGACCGAAATGGACTTGCTGTTAATAGGCCGGACAAAACTCCTACGATTTGACAACACGGTAAGTTTAAAAAAAAAAAAAAGGAGATACAACAGTGTGTCTTCAACAATCCTCCTTCTGACTTTCAGCTCTGTGGATTTGAACAGAAATATGACCCAAATCTTCTTTTTTTTTTTTATAGATTAATATTTTATCTATTTATATTAGATTTTATATTATTTATATTTATATATAAATATTTTTGTTTTGCACTCAATTGGATGACACGATTGCCTCTTTTTGGCATTAATGTGACAAGGAATGGAACAAAGTCAAATGTCGACGACGAGTCAGAGCGCGCACAAAGTGACGGCGATATGGACATCCAACGACCGGGTTGTCATGGCGGTGAGGCGGCAGCGTTGGGGTTTCGGAACACTCGAATTATGTGGAAACACATCAGTATGGACGGGTTGTGTGTGTGTGTACATGCATGTAGGTGCAGGTTTGCAGTTGGGAGTTTGCACGCCGCAAAGCTGCACCAACGTGACTACTAAAGCAGCAAAAAGGAGGACAAACACAATCCTGTGTGTGTGTGTGTGTGTGTGTGTGTGAAACCATTTCAACCCGGCTCATGGGGGCAATGCACCGACTCGGAGAGAAGAAGCGGCGAGATGGATTCGCAGGCGCGCCGCATTTATCTCTATTACTTCCTGCTACGCTCGCCATCAAAATTCTGCAGGCGGCAGCCGGGGGATTTTGCAGCATGACGTTCACATCAGATGTTCAATGCTTTCTCTAACTTGGTTATCCTTTCAAGGGAAAAGGAGGGAGGGTGGGAGTTGCTCTGCGAACCCGCTTCTTAAGAAACACAAGACTCCAGGATGCTCGCAAATCTGCTGATGCAAGTCTGTTGCAATTTGAACCCCGCCTGCTTCAACAATAACGCCAGGTGACGAATTCTGAAACAACTTTGGGTATTTTTTTTTTCGTGAGCAGAATTGTCCATCCATCCATTTTCCGATCCACTTTATCCTCACAAGGGTCGCGGGGGGAGGGGGGGGGGATGCTGGAGCCAATACCAGCTGTCTTTGGGCAGTAGGCGGGGGACACCCTGAACCGGTTGCCAGCCAATCGCAGGGCACACAGGGACGTACAACCATCCGCGCTCACACTCACACCTAGTAACAATTTAGAGTGTTCAATCAGCCTGCCATGCATGTTTTTTGGAAATTAAGAGGAAACCGGAGTACCCGGAGAAAACCCACGCAGGCCCGGCGAGAACATGCAAAGAGCCAGAGCCGGAATCCAACCCTGCACCTCTGCGGTTTGAGGCCGACGAGCTAACCACTGGAACACCGGGTCGTCCGAGCAGAATCGTGATAACAAAAACATTTGCTGCGAACGGTGAATCGCAATTCACAGAAGAAAATTGCCATTTATATATATATTTTTTAAAAAAAGTACTGAAAGGTATTTTAGGTGTTCAGACAACATAGGTTATACAGTCATCCCTCATTTATCGCGGTTAATGGGGACCAAAACCACCCGCGATAAACGAAAACCCGAGAAGTAGCGTCCAATTAACATAAACAGGTAAAAAACAGGGTTTAAAGTCCGCAAACGGTCCGCGAGAAGCTGCAAAACAACAGCGAGTCACATAGAGCAACATATACAGTACTGTACTCAATGTATATGTAAAAAAAAAAAAAAAAATTATTATGTTTTTTAATATGTTTGAAAAAATCCGCGATGCACTAAACCCGCGAGAAAACGAACCGCCAAGTAGCGAGGGATCACTGTATTTCAGGTTTGTCCAGTGGGAGTCACTGAAAATAATGAAGACGGGCCCCACTCAAAGTTTCCCAGCAAGCAACACTTACCTGAGATGGTTGCGCCAGCTGGTGTTTTGACATGGGCATGAGGACGTCTTGGCCGGGTGACCTATGAACTCATGTGACCTCACCGGGGGTCGTCTGATGACTCTCCTTGGGGGCCAAGGCGAGGAGGGGGAGGCAGACGTGGCAAAGCTGTTCAGGAGAGAAAGGTCAAGATAACTACAGGAATGAATAAGGTGATGATAATAATGCAGGACAGATATATTTAAAAACGCGTTTCCCTTTTGTTATGCATGTCGGGCCTGCAAGCAAGCCAGTCCTGCACAGGAGGAGGATATACGAGACAAAAAAAAAAAAGGGGGGGGGGGAGATAAGGACGGACACGTCGCACCATGAAACGGCTGCAGGAGAGATGACAGATAACATGTGCCTTGTTGTGCGCGTGTGTGTCAGTGTGTGCGCGGGGAAAGCGCGGAGATAAGGAGGGAAAGATAAAATGTCCCGACAGCATCTCACAATCATCGCGGCGGGTGACATAAGTGGCACATGCAGCAACGAAAATGAGATGAAGTGGGCGGCGCTGAACACATCCGACACCTGTTGCCACGGCGCAAGCGACTCAAAAACAAGTGCGTGCGCGCGCGCGTCCGTGTGCGTGCTCGAGCTGTCACGGGCATGAATGCATCAGATGAAGTTAAACGCTTTCCAGATTGCTTTCCGCGTTGCCTTGGAACTCCTCCGGAAGACCCAAGTTGAGATGTGTTGGTCGTCATGGAAACGGGAGGCTGCGACAGTGACAGGCGGCGGACTGGCGCCTGGCAAACGACAACTGGCAACTGCAATGTCCAACCGCCTAGGTACCACCGGTTTCGGAATACAGTCCAGACGTGCGGTTCACAGAATTTATTGGATAAGCGCAAGTGTCAGAAGAAGCAGAGTCCCGTGGCTGCGCGGGGTCAGTTTGAACGCCACGAAATCTGGTTCGTGATGATCAGATTAAGTGCCCTGACAACAGGGGACCTGTGAGACGGATCTATGTTAACCTCTGCCACCAAAAGGCAAAAATTCTTCATGGCTCAATTTAACCCGCCCCGGAGGCTGCTTGCTCCAAAGTTTTGACCAACATTCAATGAAAATGAAAGAAGAAATAAATAAGTCAGAACGTGGCTGCACTTTCATAAAGAGGGCAACCGACAAATTGAGAATTTTCTCTCTCTCTCTCTCTCTCTCTCTCTCTCTCTCTCTCTCTCTCTCTC